>JAVKPL010005499.1:0-107238 GCA_032173675.1 Gastrolobium villosum | reverse complement strand
ATAACCAACAGCAAACCCAAGGAACACAAGTTTTTTAGTGCAAAAAGAACATTTTTTTAGATTAGCAATCAAATTTTCCTTCCTCAAAACATTCAACACAAGTTTTAAATTCTCAACATGCTCATTAAAGTTTGCGCTATAATTCAAAATGTCATCAAAATATACAACCACAAACTTTGCAAGAAAAGCTTGCAAAACGTGATTCATTAACCTCATAAAGGTACTGGGTGCATTAGTCAATCCAAATAGCATAACAAGTCATTCATACAAATCATATTTTGTTTTGAATGCAGATTTCCATTCATCATCCTCTTTCATTCTAATATGACGATATCCATTCTAAGATCAATTTTGGTAAAAATGCAAGCACCATGCAACTCATCTAACATATCATCAATTCTAGAAATGAGATGTCTATACTTTATAGTGATATAGTTGATGGCACTACAGTTAATGCACATCCTCCAAGTGCCATCTTTCTTAGGCACAAGCAATACCGGAACAACACATGGACCACGCTTTCACGTAAATATCCTTTTCGCACGAGTTTATTAACTTGCTTTTGGATCTCCTTTGTTTCTTCAAGATTGGTTCTAATGCTCCTGCACAACATCTACAGTTCTAAAACGTATATTAATATATTAAATATGGATTAAAGGGAAGGATTATTGAAAATCCTGAAAATTCAGGTCAAAATTCAAATGAAGGGTAAAACGGTAATTAGCCAAAAACGTAACCCTATGAGAAAATTGAGTAGGAGGTCTCAAATAATAAAAATAACCCTAGAAATGGATTCAGAATGAAAAATTGAGTGGTTAGGAAAGTTTCCGAAAATTCGATGAATAGTGTTTTTACTGGGTAAAAATATCGCAGTACGATTGCACCGTAAAGAGTGCCTATTGAATTTTGAGCTCTAGATTTTGGATATATGTTATAAATTTTGACTCTCAAACTCTTACACCATAAACTAGACACCTCAAACTTCGATTTGATATATCGTATGCTTAATTTAACCAGTAACGAGCGGGAATTAATTTCTCAAAACTACCTCAAATCTGCCAACAGAAACACGGCGGCAGGGCAGTGTGTTACAACAGCCCCCATGGGCTGCGCACACCACCAATGAACCTAAGCTTTTGACACAACGTAGGGGGCATCTTAAGCTTCAAAATGGCGTATGGCACGTACCAATCGACCATGACCACTATCAGAGAGATACGCTCCTCCAAAGTTCACCCAAAAACTGCCGAATTCTACAGAAAATTCGCCAGAGTTTCTTTGCATTCCTAAAATCCCCAAATTTGCATAACCTGTTTATCACCACTAATACACCTGAAATCCAGCAAAACCAATGGGTGGCACACACAAGGTCCAACAACGCCTTGGGGCACTTACAACCCAATCCAATAAACACTTAAAACATAAACATTTTCATGCATAAACCATAATGCAAGTAATCATAAACCTACAATAGGCCTAAAGCCCTTCCATCATATTACATACATCCATGGTACATTTACAACACTGGATTACATTTACATTTACAACTTTAACTTTAAACTACAAATATTTCATATTACAACATCACTTGCCAAATACATACATAACTAAAATGACATAAAACTAAACTTAGCCAAAATAACATGAACATAATGCTAATGGACTCCTCCTACATACATATACATGTTCATGCTCTAAGTCTAGCCTGGGCCAAATGGCCACCAAAAAGTACACTATACACCTCCGCTCCACTCGTCATCATGCGGGCTTCTTGCCCGCTGCTCGGTTCCACTGGTCCATCCTGAAATAAACGCCCCGAGACGGGGTGAGATCACGAATATATCTCAGTAACCAAGAGGTTCTGGAAAACTCCACCCAATGGTTCACTTCGATGTATACAAATTGCATAAAAACAACACCATTGTTATAAAACGGGATAAAGCAAGGGATTTAAAGAAAGGGGGAATATATTCAGAACAACTACGACATGCGGGATGGTAGCTACCAATACCACGCCATGTCCTCGGCTATACGCCTATGGGTACTACCCCTGGCGTGTTCATAGAACAACCCACCAAGGTACCCCTTCCAACCATATACACCCGAGACAACCTAGTGTGCTCCTATCCGGATATCACACCACGACCCTGGGTCAACTGGAACTCCCTCTCGGAGACCTATCCAGTGGCAGTCCGGAAACACTTGCCCGAAGGCTAAAAATATCTACTGGCCAGAGATTTGGTACATAAGTACCCACTGTGATAATGCACATGCATGCTCATGCTGTTCTACACTACTCATACACACTTCCTACCATTGCCATCAACTAGCAAGGTGGAACACAAAAGGGGAACAAGCCCCAGTACCAAGAGGTTACCTTTCTTTCTTTCTTTTTTTCTTTCACAAAGCTCCGCAGACTCCACTTGCAGCTTGCTTAACAGGGAACGCCTACACAGAGGACAATTCCACCCACTTAGAACTTCGAATCCACTCATGAATTTCAACGTACATGTGTAAACCACAACACTTACCTCAATCCACTTGATCCAAGACCAAGGGCAATCCACTGTTTCACTGTTCCAAGTCTATGTCCACGTACGGCAACCTGTACAACCATGCACAGCCGTCAGTTTCAGTCACAATACGTCAAAACGCAAAAACGTCAAATTCCCCTACTCTCCCCCCTAAGGTTCGGCCAACATAGTGTTATTTTGGGTTTTATTTTTCTAAATTTTCTTTCTCATTTTATTTCACTTACTTAGGTTACCCAAAGGCTAGTTCAATCGCCGTTTTACGGTTTTACGACTTTTCGCAACGTTTTGCGAATTATTACACTTTAGGCACATTTTGCCACTTTCAACACTTATCATTTTTACATTGATTCTTCCACATGCCAATCACCACACAACCCATCTAATAACTTTTCCATCATACAACACATCACCAAAGTGTTCTAAAACATCAATTTGCTCAATTGTACATAAATGGCCTAATCTTGGTTAGTCCAAACCAAGGATTTCCACTCAATTCCTATGGCCCACAACTCACATAATCACTTCCTAACATCATATAATCACACTACAATTCACTATACCACACATTAACACAAAACTCAAAAATTCCATTTCATGCATCAATTTTTTTCTAAGTTAAAAATCCATTTTTTTCGCTTAAAATTTTCATTGCATTTCTAGCATTAATACATCATTCTAAGACATTATCATCTAATAGACATTTTCCATTTGAGCTCTCTAACACCACATATCACAAAATCCCTCTTTAGGGGCAATTATCACAACTCAAAATTTAACCAATGAAATGTTGAAATAACTTACCCAATTGCACGGTATATGGCTCCACCTAAGCATACTCCACCATTGGAGCATTTGAAATCAACATAATCACCCTTTTTTGCATGAAAACCGAAATCTAAACAGTGGTGGATCTCCTCCCACACTCAATTTCAAGACTCAATAGTGGTACCAATGGGTTCAGAAGGTGTTTTCCATCAAGATTCAACACAAACTTTGTTGAATTTGGTTGAGAATTGGTTGGTTTAAGGAGAAAGAAGAAATTTGTGCACAATGGAGGCCAAGGGCTGTGTTTTGCTGCTGGGAGAAGAAGAAGGCCGAGGAAAATGAAGGTGAACAGGGCTTTCCAAGTGATTTTATTAACTTTAACTGGGTACCGGATCCCACGTGATTTAAAACTCACCCGAATTTCCCTCCGGTCATCACTAAAATTCACAATTTAAAAACCTAATGAGAAATTATAATTTTTCATCTTAACAAAATCCTTTAATTTTACTCTTTCAGATAAAAATTTGGAGCTTTCCGGTTGTTCGGAAAAACACTACTTTAAGGTACAGCGCGCTCCGTTAACAAACTTCCACAAATTGACTTAAATCCCTAAAATATTATCAGAAATCATATTTCCTATTTCTATGGAACATTTAAAATCAATATTTGAAACCTAGAGCTCAAAATTCCACTGGCACGTTTTACGGTGCAATCTGACTGCGGTATTTTTACCCGCTAAAAACACTATTCACTGATTTTTTTGAAACTTGCCTATCCACTCAATTTTTCGTTCTGAATCCATTTCCAGGCTTATTTTTATCATCTGAAACCTCCTGCTCAATTTTTACCTTCCTAGGGTTGCGTGTTGGCTAATTACCGTTTTGCCCTTTCTTTGTATTTTGGCTTATTCTTTGGGATTTTCACTAATACTTCACTTAATTTCTCACTTAATTTCTCACTTAACACTTTAATTACTTATTTTAGAATTGTGAGGTGTTATATATGGTGGATGAACAAAGTAAGCTATAATGTGATTAAGTGGTGCCAACCATGTGTTCGATAGATTGCCTAAAAGAAATATTGATTTCAAGTGGTTGTTTGATGGTTGCTCTAATTAAATTAAGTGAAAATTGTGAAGAAAGTTTATAGAATTATATATAGGCCAATTCGGCCAAGTGAGGTAAGATACACAAAACATATGATTAATCTTGTTCCTATGTGATAAAGTAGGACCTTAAGATCATACCCCAAGTGAAAGTGCCTTGTAAGAAGCCTTATTTGGTGAGATATTCCCCTTCCATGGTTGCAACCTCAAGGCTGTCAAGGGAGTTTTGTGGACTGCCTTCTTTATTTCTTGTTGGAGAAAGTATTCTAGCTTCTAGAGAAGTTAATTAAGGTATGTAAACTCATCTTTAATGGCTGTAATCATGGCTGGAAAATAGATTTATAATGTGTTTTGGATGAATTTTATGGAGGTTAAAGGATGTTTGTATGTTGGAATTTAATTGGTTCAAGGTTTGTTGTTATTAGATGATGAATTCTTCTAGTTGTATGCTACAAAAAAATCTGCACATGAGGTAAATTAAGGAACCCCATATGGTTTGACCTTTATGTGTAAAAAGATGCACACTAGGTGTTTGTAATAATGCTTAAGAGAAATCAAGAATTAAGAAGGTGTTGTGATGAATTAAGTTGAAGAAAATGATGTAAATTTCACTAGATTTTAGTGATATCCCTATAGGGCAAATCTACCCTATGAATGATGAATGGTATGGAAGTGATTACATAGGTTTGTAATGAGGTATGCATAAGTTAAAAATGCATGAGAATTGATTAAATCATGATACAAAGAGTTTGAATTGAAAATAATCCTTGAATCTTTTGTTTTTGGATGCCTCGGCCCTTGTAGAAACTTAAGGGTTGATATTATTGTGAAGTTGTCAACAAAGATTAGAGTAGGTTAGATAATTTGTTGAAGATTAAATCCATAAAGAACCAATTTAGAATCTTTGGAAAAAGTGTTAACTCTAGGAACCTACACGTGTGATTTTCGGCCCTCTTCATCAAACTGTGTGAGAGTGGTGTTTGAATACTTGTTTAAGTAAAATCTTTAAGGTATGGTTTTATAAGGTGCAATGGATTCACTTCTTGGTTAATTAAGAATGTAAAGTTCATAAGTTTCGTATGAAAGTGTTATCTATTTTATAAGAACAATTATGTAGTTAAATTAAAGGATGTTAGTTATGTGGAGTTAATAGAAATTTTATGTAAGAAATATTTGTATGAAAATCAAGTTAATTTGGTTAAGTATGGCAATGAAAGGATTGTATATATGTTTATATATAGAATTCGGCAATGAAGGAATAATGGGCATAGATTGTGTGTTTTCAATTCAAGTAATTGATTTATAGTATTTTTCTAAAATAAGTATGATTCAAATGGTTTAAGATACGTGAAGCTTTGTTAAAAGTGTATGAAATGTCAACTATAAATTAGTAAATTAATTAACTAGTTGAGGGTCATAGTTATGAACAATAAACTAAGTTGTAGACTTGTGGTATGGCATGAACTGTCAAGGGAAATATAGTTGTCAAGTTGGTTATGAAATAATTTATACGGATTTCAAGTAATGTATGTTTCATTGGAAATTAATGGTACTTTTATATGTACGGTAACAGAGTGTAATCAGATGAAGTAGGTGGACGGACAACTTGTAGACAGCAAAGTGTACGGGTATTAAATAGCAAGTTAGCAGCAGGAAACAGGTGACAGGTAAGCTTTCGGTTTAGGAGTCTTCTCTGTCTTTAGTTGTTCCACCATGATCAGTGGCGATTATGGTTTCTTTATGGATATAATTGTTGTTAATATTGATACTTTGCATAGTTGCATTCATATAGTGCATGCATATGACATTATTTATGTTATGACAAGTTAATATGATATGATCTTCAATGAGATAAAGCCTTGGAAGTGTAAGTTATGGTTTTCTGAACAGAGGAAACATTTATGGATATGATCACAGTGTATATAAGGTACAACGGAGGAAACTTTAGTTCTCTGATCATTATGAGTATGCTATTGAATATGATACGATATTACGAATATAAGATGAAAGCCTTATTTATACATAAGACATGGACATAATTAAGATTAATAAGAAAGCACGTTATAAGAATAAATGAGAATCATCAGAAATATATATGACTCGGAAATTCTAATATGGATTATGTGGTGTTATCTATGTCTTGGAACTTGATATTTTCTGGCAGGAAGTGGACCCTTGGGTGGAGACTGCTCCATAAACCCAAAGTTTATTGAGATTCATTCTCACCCCGCGTTATGGGGACATATTTCAGGTATCGCAGCAGTTGACGATCGTTCTCGGGGCAAGAGGCCCGTGGTTGAGGAGTAGATCTAAGCGTGGATGTTGCATGCTTATTTTGGGAGTCTGTTGTAATTATATGTACACTGTGATGTATTATTGTGTTTATGTGAGTTGATGTAGGATGTTGTAGTTATGACACATAGCCACCTTTTAATGTGATATATGTAGAGTTATGGGTCATGCATGTGTACTACTATATATGATATGGAATTGTTGTATATTGTGGGTTGTAAGAGCCCCAAGGCATTGCTGGTCCTTGTGTGTGCCACCCACTGATTATTAGGTACCATTTGAGGTCATTGACCACTTGTACAAATTTGGGGATTTTAGGAAAAACAAAGGAAACTCTGGCGAATTTTCTGTAGAATTGGCAGATTTTGATGAACTTCGGGAGAGCATATCTCCCTCCATAGAGGTCCGATAGTGACGTACCATACGCCGTTTTGAAGCTTGAGATGTCCCCTACATTGTATCAAAATCTTAGAATTTTATGAGTTGTGCGCAGCCCTGTGGTGTCCAATGAACGTTGCTGCCCTGTTTTGCCCTGCACTTGGGGGCTATTCTGGACCATTTTGGGAATTTTATTCCCGCTTCGCTTCTTAGTAAAATTAAGCGTATGATATATCAAATTGAAGATTGAGGTGTCTAGTTTATGGTGTAAAAATTTGAGAGCAAATGAATGAGTGGTTTAGGTGCAGAAATTCAAGGAGTGAAAGACGTTTGGAGCTGTTTCGGGGTTGGTTGGCAATTTTGCTTGTCCAACTTCAAACGGCGATAACCGGAGCAAACGAGCTCAGAACCAAGCATATGATAGCTTTCTAGAAAGGTAATTAAGTAATAAAAAAAGATAGCAAGGTATGAGAGACTGAATTTTTACTGTGCATCCGCAGTAATTTAGAGACCGAACCCTGTTCGGGTGTGTAGAAAATGCAAAAGTGTGAAATTGGCTAAGTGGGTTTATGGGAACCCCTTAGTGTCTTATTATAATTAAAGTAAACAATTAATATAGTATAGATAAGTATTCCGCAAGAGTTTACAGTTACGGTCACAGCTTTTAATTATTACGCTTTTTATGTTTCATCTGCTCGCGTAATAATCGGAAAAAGTTTATTCGCATTTTTATAAATGAATTGATGTGATTGTAACTGCGCTTAATATCATAATCAATGTTAACAATACCGGTACGTAACGGGCTGTTACAATAATAGGATTGCATGATGTGTGGAGTGGTTGAATGGAATTGAATAATCCTTGGTGTAGGTCCATGTACAATTCAGCCATTTAGGGAATGTAGGGTGTGATGATGCAAAAATTGTGTAATTGATATTGTGTACTGTTAAATGGTATTTTGAGGTGTTGGAAGGTGATTGTATGCATGGAAAATAAATGGAAAAATAATTGGATTGTGTATTGAACCTAGAAGGAAATAAATGGGAAAAGTGGTGTTGTGAAGATGTAGGATGTAATGTGGCACCTAAAATGACATTGTGGTAGCCTTAGGATGCTAAAGAAAAATAAAAAGAAAATGTAAGAAAATATTTTGTAATTTTACACTAATTTGGCCGAACCTACCATGTGTAGGGGAGGGATTTGATGTTTTGTGACTTTGGTGGATTCATCGTATATTGATGATCCGTGTATGATCAATGTAGGTTGCCTCCCATAAATTTGAACACTGAACCGTGAGCTCGGTGGGTTGCCCTTAGTCCCGGACCAAAAAGGATTGTGGCATTCTATTGTTCCTAGCTCGGGGACTTATTGCTTTGGAGTTGTGAGGAGGAGATTAGTAAGGTAATCCCTTGGTACTGGGGTTTGATCCCCGTGTGTGTTCCACCATGCCCGTTGAGGGTAATGGTAGGATATGTATGTGAATAATATAGGATAACATGCTCATGCATATTGTATGTGTTGTGGTACATTGGATGTACCATGTCTCTGGCTAGTAGACTGTTGCCTTCGAGCGTTATGGACTTGCACTGGATAGGTGTCCGTGAGGGAGTTCCAGTTGACCTGGGGTCGTGATCCGGATAGGAGCATACTAGGAAGTCTCGGGTGGATATAGATGGAGGGTGCCATGGTTGATGTTCTGGGAACACTCATTGGTTTGAAATCCATAAGCTATATGCCGAGGCCAATAGGCTGGACGTTTCGTAGTTTTGTCATTGACCATTCCAGCTTCGTCGTATTTTGTTTCCCCATGCTTCCCTACTTCACTAAATCCCTTGCTTTATCCCATTTTTAAATGTTATGTTATATTGTTTATATGCATCGATGTAACATCCCACATAATTAGGAATCTATTTAAATTGCAATTAGGAGTATGGACACATGACTTGAATTCGAATTCCATGTATATATAATTAGGGTAGGACCAATTTTAAATACAACATACTAACATCATAATTACAACTTAGTGGATTGCATGAGGTGATGAGTGATCCATTAGGGAGCTAATTCTTTGGACCCTTGGAGTCCTTAAGGGCGACGGCCCACCTTGAGGAGGGCTTGTAATCAGCCCAAAATATTTTTCCCTAACCTTAGCTAATCCTCACTTATCATAAGAAATCTGCATGTTAGCTGTTATTGGCCAAGAATCAACCACATGGCAACTCTTATCCACCTTATTCCTCCATCACATGTACGTCTAGGGTGAGGGAAAATTCTGATTGATTTCCTTTTGTACAAAGCAAGTCAGCCTCACTCACCACTCCCTCTCATCTCATGCCATGGTGTAGTGGAAAAAGCAAAAGTTCCGATTCCTTGTTTATGTAGCTAAACCTAAGTCAGTCCTTTGCCACCCCATGCAGCCAATAAGAGCATAAAGCAATCTGAGTTCTGTCATCTTTGGACCAGCCTTCAAACCCTTATCTTCTTCTCCCTATGCGCTAGTTAGTGGAGCAACAAGGCTGATCCATTTCTCTCCATTCAGAGCCAAACACAGCCCCTCACCTCCCTCAAAACCGTGAACCACCCAAGAAGAACCACAAAAACGTAACTTGCACTCCCTCTCCCTTTTCAACCATAAGCCACCACCCTCATCCTCTCAAGACCGCAAGTTTATTAGCAAAGAACACAAAGCAAAAATTTGTATCTCCTTCCCTTCATTTTTCCCTCAAGTCGTGAGCTCCATGAGCATAAAGCAAAATACCTAAGCATCATCTTCCTCTCTTTTCTCTGGTTAGGCCGTCGAACCACCAACATCAAGGAGGTAACATGTCCTTTCCTAACCTCTTGTTTGCCTCCTTATTCCTTACGGTTTTAATGGGGTAATTCCCCTTGCATGCAGCTGCAAAATCTGAGTTCTTGGAGAGTGGATAATTCCCCTTGTATGCAGTTGTAAAGCATGATTCTTGGAGAATAGAAGGGTGAAGATCTTACCACAGACTTGGTGGCTACACCCTTAACTGATTTAGGTGTATTTTGGGTTACTACAAGAGGTATAAAAATCGGAAACCATGCTCTCATCCCTCTCTATTTCGGTCTTGTGTGCATTCTTGGAGGTTGTAGGCTTTTCATTCTCTTTGTTCCCGTTTCTGTTTCGTTGGACAACAACAAACCTTTAGCGCTTTCAAGCTCAAAGGACCGGTTTTGGAGCTTGGAGAAATAGCTCTCTTGTAAATTGTTGGACGGTTTTGTGGAACTGGAATGATGTATCTAGCGTTGCATGTGTTAGACTTAATTGGACAGCATGTTAGGAACTTAATCATTCATGCCTAAGTTAGGAAGAAAGGTTATGTAAAGGAAAAAGTTTAAGCCACTAGTTAATAGCCTTAAAAACTGAATTGGTATGCATGGAAAACCTTGAATTTTGTTACTGTAACAAGTTAGTAAAATTAATAAGAAGTCAGAAATTGGTTTAGTGTAAGAACCATGAAAACCGACTGGGAACCAAGGGTCAAGAGGAATGAAAAAGTTATGTAATGTATAGGAAAAATGTGACATAAAATTCTGACTTGTTATATTCTTGCTTAGGTGCGCGTAATTTCTAGAGTGTGGGCTGATTTTGGTGCTGTTTGGTTAATATTTGGACACACAAGGTAAATGTTAGGTGGCTAAGCCTTTTGTGACTATTAACTAGTGCATGAAATTCTGAATTGTTGCTCACATGTGCCTTTAGATGTGTATTCTGTTAGACATTAATGGTAATTGAAATTCTGTTTTGGAAACACTTGTTACTCAAAATATTGGTGCTAAAATCCATGAGAACCATGGTACTCTGATTCTGATTTTTGTCATGCTCATGTACATCATAAATCCACATTTTTTTATGTGCGTGCGAAGTAAATCATGGCATAACATGCATTCTTATACATGCTGTTTGGAAAATTGAAAATCTTGAAAAGAAACATTTGCTTGAGCATGCATCATGTAGGCATCCCTCAGGTACCAGGGAGAAGGAACCGTGGCTCAATTCGCATAGGTCGCAGTGGAATCCCCTTTGGTTGGGCCAAATGGAATTTCCACTGTGTTAGTTCGTACGTGCACTGTAGTGCTATGAATGTACATTATTCTGGTGTTATATACGCATTCTGATTACATTTTAGCATCTATTCGGAATTTATTTGTTGATGCGACTGTTTTGGGATTCTGTATCTAGACTAATATTGTTGCATTACTGGTTTTGCTATCACACTACTGGATTTTTCTCACCCCTTTTGGGGCTCAATTTTTATAAAATTGCAGGAGGTCGGAGAAGCATTTGATGAAGTATTGGTTTTGGAAATTTTCTGTTTGACTGCTGCTGTTTTGGAAATTCTGCTGTTTGTCGGCTATTTATGTTGGATGTTGGCTGACTATTTTTAATTGATGTAATATTTTGAGAGACGGACTACTCTTGGAAAATTGTCTTAATTTGTTGTATTTTAGATTATTATGGTCAGCTTGTAACTTGAGAAATTCTGGTACTCTTTTGCAAAAGCCATTCCTGTACATTTTAAATCCTGAATTTTTAAACTGATTTAGCGAGCACTTTGCGAGTTCTGTTTCTGGGGCTACCGACCTCTGAATAATATATAATTTATATGCACGTAAAGCCCCAGATGTCTACTTTCCTTGTGTTAAAGAAAAATTTCAAAAGCTGTTAAATTCGATTTTATATGATTTTTGCAAGACAAGATGTTTTACCAAATTTTCCACTGTTTCATGTGCAAACCGATTTCTATACAAGATTTTTATTTGTGAATTAAATTGCAAATTTCAGAATTTATTTCGTTAACGGTATGACTCTAATCAGTTTAGCAGGCATCTCCCTTGGATGCATACAGGGGAGGGTGTCACAATCGAAGTGAGCCATGGGGCGGATTATTCTCCAGAACCTCTGGATTACTGAGATATATCCATATATCTCACCCCACTTTGGGAACTTTATTTCAGGTAGTGCCAATGGAACTGGAGCGGCGGGCAAGAGGCCCGTAGGTTGATCATGGGGACTTTTGGTTATTTTGCATTCTGGTGGCCATTGGGCCTAGACTAGACTTAGGGCATGAACATTGTATATGGGTTGAGATTTATGTATATTGTCATATTTGTTCGTGCCATCTTTTGTCTAAGTCTAGTTGTATTAGGTTTCATTTTGAGGTCTAATTCATGATGTTGTAATTGGAGCATTTATGGCATTATGATTTACATTAGAGAATTGTAATTGCAATGTTGGATCTTGTGTCATATTGAAGCATATTATATGATGAAAGGGCAATAGGCCTATTCTAGGATTATGATTATGTGTATGTTAAAGAATGCATGCAAATGGACTAAGGTGATTGAAATGTGTTAAGTTTTGAAAATGTAAGCAATATGATGTAAATTGAGTAATTGGATATAAACTGTGAAGGGTTGTAAGAGCACAAAGACATTGCTGGTCCTTGTATGCCACCCATGATTATTAGGTACAAAAATTGAAGTTAGATAACACATTTGCAAATATGGGATTTATTGGAAAATAAAGGAAACTCTGGCGAAATTTCTAGAAATTGGCAGAAATTAGGTTAATTTTGTGAGAGCATATCTCCCTCCACAGAAGTCCGATTGGGACATTCCATATGCTGTTTTAAAGCTCGAGATATCCTCTATCTTGTGTCAAAATTTGAGAAGTTTTTGGAATGCAAGCAGCCCTGTAGAAGCTATTGAAGACGGACTGTCCAGAACGCAGCTGTACAGGGGCTGTTTCTGGCAGTTTTTGGGAATTTTATTCCCGCCTCAGTTTTTTGTCAAATTAAGTGTATGATATGTCAAATTGAAGCTTGAGGTGTCTAGTTTACTGTATAAAAATTTGAGAGCAATTGGTTGAGTGTATGTTTTAGAATCAGTGATAGAGAGAAGGTTGTTTGGAACCCGTTTGAGCACATTGATGTTTTAGAACACTTTGGTGTTGTGTTGTGTGATGGAAAAGTTATTAGATGGATTGTGTGGTGATTGGCATGAGGAAGAATCAATGTAAAAATAATAAGTGTTGAAAGTGGCAAAATGTGCCTAAAGTGTAATAATTCGCAAAACATTGCGTAAAAGTCGTAAAACCGAAAAACGACAATTGAACTAGCCTTTGGGTAACCTAAGTAAGTGAAATAAAATGAGAGAAAATTTAGAAAAATAAAACCCAAAATAACCCTATTATGGCCGAACCCTTAGGGGGAATGAAGAGGAAATCATACATTTTTACGTTTTGACGTATTGTGACTGAAACTGACGGCTGTGTATGGTTGTACAGGTTGCCGTACGTGGATATAGACTTGGAACAGTGAAACAGTGGATTGCCCTTGGTCTTGGATCAAGTGGATTGAGGTAAGTGATGTGGTTTACACATGTATGTTGAAATTCATGAGTGGATTCAAAGTTCTAAGTGTGTGGAATTGTCCTCTGTGTAGGCATTCCCTGTTAATCAAGCTGCAAGTGGAGTTCTGCGGAGCTTAGTGAAAGGAAAAAGAAAGGTAACCTCTTGGTACTGGGGCTTGTTCCCCTTTTGTGTTCCACCTTGCTAGTTGATGGCAACGGTAGGAAGTGCGTATGAGTGGTGTAGAACAGCATGAGCATGCATGTGCATTATCACAGTGGGTACTTATGTACCAGATCTCTTGCCAGTAGATATTTTTAGCCTTCGGGCAAGTGTTTCCGGACTGCCACTGGATAGGTCTCCGAGAGGGAGTTCCAGTTGACCCAGGGTCGTGGTGTGTTATCAGGATAGGAGCACACTAGGTTGTCTTGGGTGTATATGGTTGGAAGGGGTACCTTGGTGGGTTGTTCTCTGAACACGCCAGGGGTAGTACCCATAGGCGTATAGCCGAGGACATGGCGTGGTATTGGTAGCTACCATCTCGCATGTCGTAGTTGTTCTGATATTTCCCCCTTTCTCTAAATCCCTTGCTTTATCCCATTTTATAACAGTGATGGTGTTTTATATTATTGATATACATCGAAGAGAACCATTGGGCGGAGTTTTCTCCAGAACCTCTTGGTTACTGAGATATATCCGTATATCTCACCCCATCTCGGGGCATTTATTTCAGGATGTACCAGTGGATATGGAGCAGCGGGCAAGAAGCCCGCATGATGATAAGTGGAGTAGTGATGCATGTTTTGTTTCAGTATATCCTACATGTCATTTTAGTTTATGGATTTATTTGGCAAGTGAAGATGTAATATGTAAACATTTGTAGTTTAAAGTTAAAGTTGTAAATGTAAATGTATTCCAGTATTGTAAATGTACCATGGATGTATGTAATATGATGGAAGGGCTTTAGGCCTATTATAGGTTTATGATTATCTGCATTATGGTTTATGCATGAAATTAATGTTAGTGATTGAAACCATAAAGGAATTGAATGTAAACTGTTTATGTTTTAAGTGTATGTTGGATTGGGTTGTAAGTGCCCCAAGGCGTTGTTGGACCTTGTGTATGCCACCCATTGGATTTTGCTGGATTTCAGGTGTATTAGTGGTGTTAAACAGGTTATGCAAATTTGGGGATTTTAGGAAATACAAAGGAAACTCTGGCGAATTTTCTATAGAATTGGCAGTTTTTGGGTGAACTTTGGAAGAGCGTATCTCTCTCCATAGTGGTCCGATTGGGACGTGCCATATGCCATTTTGAAGCTTAAGATGTCCCCTACGTTGTGTCAAAAGCCTAGATTCATTGGTGGTGTGCGCAGCCCATGGGGGCTGTTGTCACGTACTGCCCTCTGCTGTCCTGTTTTAGTGGGCAGATTTGAGGTAGTTTTGAGAAATTAATACCCGCTTCGTTACTTGGTTAAATTAAGCATAAGATGTATCAAATCGAAGTTTAGGTGTCTAGTTTATGGTGTAAAAGTTTGAGAGTCATTGGCTGGGCGGTTAGGTGCAGTTTATTCAGTGAAGTTTGGAGGTTTTAGGCTGTTTTGGAGTTGGTAGGCAATGTTGTTTGTCCAACTTCAAACGGCGATAACCGGAGCTCACGAGCTCGGAATCGAGTATGTGATAGCTTGTTAGAAAGGTAATTGAATAAGGAAAAAATATAACCTGAAGAATAAGTTTGGATTTTTGTTTTGTGTTCGTGGAAAAACAGATTGGCAAATCCTGTTAAGTGGTAAACACGTAAAAAGTGATGAATTGACTAAGTGGGTTTATGGGAACCCCTTAGTATCCTGTATGTGATAAAATAAAGTGTATAAATAGTTAAGAAAGTCTTCCGCTAGTGTTTCAGTTACGATCACAGCTTTTTATTATTACGCTTTTTATACTTTTACTGTTCGCGTAATAATCGGAAAAAGTTTATTCTCATTTTTATAAATGAATTGTTGTGATTGTAACTGCTCTTAATATCATAATTAATGTTAACAATACCGGTGTACAATGGGCTGTTACATTTTATGGTATCAGAGCAGTTTTGTTAGGGAACTCTGATAATATATATAGATGTGTTATGTGCTACGTAGTTGTATGTAGATTCTTATCGATTACTCTATATGTAATTCCTTAGTGTGGGTCTGATCAACCCATTCCTTTGTGTTACATCTGTGGTCATCGTAAGAAGCCTGCGTAGTAACCTTGAAGCACCGAGTGTGAGTGTTTAGCCTGATGTTGTGGCTGCAGTGTTAACTGCTCCATGGACAAAGGATGGCAGTAAGTCAAGTATGAATATTAGAAGGCATAAAAGAACAGACATAAATATTATATCTGACTTCGATGTAAGTCAAGAGAAAAGTGTATTATAAGCAACAGTGGTGTACAATTTATGATATGTACAATATGAGCATAGATGAACTTTGCAGTATTATGAAAAATGAACATATAACAGAGATGAACTTATGAGATTGGTGAAATTCCAAGTATATGTGTAGAATAGTAAGACAATTATGTACAAGTGGTCTTGGTGAATAGACTTCATCAAGGCGAGAGGTTTTGAACCTGAAGAATTATTGAGAAAAGGGAACAGATATTCGTATGCGTGAGTTAAATACGTCATGTTTGATTAGCAGTTATGATACCAGGACAAGTGCGGTGCACTTGAATGAATTGGGATGGTTCAAGCAGAGAAGCAAATAGAATTTTCGATGAGTAATCCTACGAGATGGTAGATTGGTAATGTGAGAGATATTGAAATATGGGAGTGAATTCCATAAAGAGATAGTGTTGACTAAACACAAGAGAGGTGAACTAATGATGAGTATATTACTATGTGTAATATGTGTGAGGAAAAGTGAAGGAATCGCCATGGATGGCACAAGATATATGTACCATGAAGACACTATTGCAGATAGTGGAGTTCAACTCAGATTGGCAGACGTATCAGTGATAAAGGAACAGGATGGTTGAGATGTACAGTCATTTGTACGAAAGTAATGAGAATTGTAAAGAAATTATGATCTTGTGGTATATGTATATGTACTACTAATAGTAGTGCGCTTATGAAAATATTGGTATTTGATATAGAGTGACCGACGGAGTAGAGGCATTTTCAAGGAAAAGAGATATTCTACAACCACCAAGGGTGGAAGTGATCAGGAAAATTGATGAGTTGCTCTACAGTATTGAGCGTATGTTATGTGAGCCGTAGCAGGCAATGGACTAGAACGATGGCGCGATTTTGTGGGTTATTATTGTATAACAATAAGGTGAGATGATATGATTAGAGAATGAGCTAAGGTACAACCTAACGTGAAACCATGTGGTTAGTGTGTGAACTAAGTGCAATAAAGTGTGAGATTAAGTGGTTAACGAAAGAACTGATGTGTAAAGTGTGCAGATAGTGTGTAATTATGTGGTCAGCAAAAAAGTTAATGTGTAATGACAAGATGAAAATGATAAGATTAGTTAGTGAGCAGAGGTATAATTGTCAGTGCAAAGACAGACGAGCAGTTTTAAGTACAAGAATGATGTAGAATTTTAGTGCAAGGATTAATGTAAATTTCAGTGCAAAGATTGAGGTGAAATAGTTAACAGTGATTCGACGGAAATGATTGGAAGATCCATGTGTGATGGGAAATTTGAAACTTATACTAAGAGATATGAGATGTGTACAGAACTTTGAGAAAATTTAGGAATTATGGATTAGAGATTATGTTATGAACCATGGCAAGTGATTAGTCAAAGTAAAAGAGTAAACAATCTGTGAGAAGAATAAGCAAGGAAGAGATAATGGACTATGGACTGAACGGTAACAAGATAGAAGGAACTATTACGAGTTAGAAAACGTGTACGAAATTATGAAGAGAATGTGGATTACTATAATAGTGACTATGTTATAAACCAGGTCAGAGGGGTAACCGAAACGAAAGTAAACTACCAGTAAGAAGAATTAACTTATATGTAACAGGTGTATATTATACCACTACTACTAAGATTATGGGGGCAGCCCTCCAAAACAGCTCAAAACCTCCAATACTCACTGAATATTCTGCACCTAACTACAAGACCACTGCTTCTCAAACTTTTACAACATAAACTAGACACCTCAATTATAACACCTCGGAAAATTAAATGTGAATTTATTTGATAAAATGTGAGTTAAAAGGGAAGGATTAATGAAAATCAGAGAATTATGGCCAAAATAGGCAAAAAGGGCAAAATGGTAATTTGCCAAAAACGTAAACCGAGGCATGAAAAATGGAGTTAGAGATTTAATATGACAAAAATAATGCGGAAAATGGAATCAGGGCGGAAAATTGAGTGAGTAGGCAAAATTGTGAAAAAGTGATGAATAGTGACTTTTTAAGTGAAAGATACTACGGTATGAGTGTACCGATAAGTGTGAAATTTTTATCAATATTTTGAGGAAATAAAAATATGTCATGGACTGGAAAAATATGTAGATTAAGAATTTGTGATCATAAATTTTATCGGGATTAAAGTTAGATCGCGTGTGGGACCCGTGGGACCAAAAACCCACTTGGCCCTACTCACCCCCACGCCTCCCTCCTTCTTTTCTTTCTCCCTCACCGTGACTTTCTCCATTTTTGCAAGAACATGAACCCATTTCTTCTTCCTCACCATTTCTTCATTTCTTCACCAAATCTCTTGATTTTGGTGTTGAAATCTATTGTAAACAACCTTCTAGAGCCATTGATGGCACTTCCATGCCTTGAAACCACCTCCTTGCTGCGTTTTTGGACAGGGACAGATCCGAACCATGTTGTGTTCTTGGATTTTTTGGAGTTTTTGGATCTCCTTTGGATTGGTGAAGCCTTGGTGGTGTTCATACACTAGATGGTGAGTATATTTGTGGTACTTTTGTGGTTGATTTTGTAGATCTAGAAATTATGCTTTAAATCTTTAATCTTAGATGTGTGATGATAGAGAGCCCAAATGGAAAAATGCTATTAGATGAAAATGCCTTAGAATGATGCTTGTAAGCTAGAAATGCTATGATAAATTTTGGTGAAAAAGTTGGGTTTTTAACTTAGGAAATTTTGGGTTGAGTTTCATAACTTTGTGAAATTGGCATGTGGTGTAATTGAATAATTGAATGATGGACCATTGGCATAGGTTGATAATATGATTAAATGATTAGTATGAGTGTTAAAATGGAATTAAAAACCTTGTATAACCATCCTTGAGGAATTCGAACCATAGAGGGGTTTGGAGGAAAAATGATGTAAAGGTTGTGTAGTTGAGATTGTATGATATAAAGTGGTGTTTAATTGGAAGGTAGGTTAGTATGTTGTTGTGGAATTGGAAGAATGTAAAATGAATAATTACTTAATGATTGATTTGGAAATGGTTTGATAATCATGTTGTGGATTATCTAGGTTGCCTCTTTTGGACGCTATGGAAGCGGGTAAGCTTGGAGCTTACGTATGGAGCATGGGCTCGGTGTTGAGGTAACCTTTGGAACTGGGGTTTAGTCCCTTGTGTGCTCCACCACACCTAGTGGAAGGTTGTGGTTGGATTATGTGTTTATGGCATTGTGTGATTATGTGCTTGTATGCATATTGCTTGGATTGTGTGAAAATTGTTTGGTCACTGGCCAGTTGACGTGTGTTGGTTTGGACATCCGCTGGATAATTCCGTGTGAGAATGCCAGTTGGGTATGCCGTGGGGTCGACTCTGGGAGCGACACCAGGATGATCCAAACGGGGGACATCCGCCGGATAGGGCTCATGAGGAGTTCCAGTTGGATTTTGCCATGGAGTCTTCTCAACCATGGGAGAGCACCAGGATTGTCTCAGGAGTTATATGATGGAGTCCTTGAACATAAATCCATGCGTGGATGTT
Organism: Gastrolobium villosum; assembly: GCA_032173675.1. Taxonomy (NCBI): domain Eukaryota; kingdom Viridiplantae; phylum Streptophyta; class Magnoliopsida; order Fabales; family Fabaceae; genus Gastrolobium; species Gastrolobium villosum. The sequence continues at coordinate 87,873 of JAVKPL010005499.1, read as the reverse complement.
CTCGGGTTGTCTCCAGTTGGTTGGTGATATTGTATTGCATGCATATTATATGATGTTATATTTGCACATTGAGTGAGCCATGGGGTGGAGAAGCCTCCAGGGCCCTTGGTTTACTGAGATATATTTATATATCTCACCCCGTGTTTGGGGCATCATTTCAGGTTAGGTTGAACCTGGAAGAGTGGAGCATGAGGTGCATATTGGAGGCACCATGTGATGAGCATTGGATTGGGATACACCTTGCATATGTTTTATGCTTTAGAATTAGATCATGAACTTGTGCATGTTGAAAATGCCATGCCTTTGTATGTTCATGACTACATGTTAAATTCTTTCAATGTGATGTATATGTATGACTTTAGAATCTATTGTATATTTGAGTGAGCATGGGACTTGTCCATTGCCACCTTTCTTGTATTTGAAACCTTGGTTCCTATGTTGTAAAATGGTCCAATTTGGATGTAAAATGGCCATTATATTAAAGACTTTGTAAATGATGAATGATTGAATGAAAATGCATGTTGGAAGGGCCTAGTGCCTACATTAGAGTATGTCTAAGTGTTGTGGGGAGTACTAAGATGTTAGGGATGGATTACACAACCCTTTTTGGGCTGAAAATGCTGTAATTTGTCACTTTTGCTGCATAGTAATCGATTACCCAAGCATGGTAATCGATTACCATGCAACAGGGGACGAAATTTGGCTACTGTCTTCACTAGTAATCGATTACTGAGGCTTGGTAATCGATTACCATGTGAGGTAATCGATTACCCAAGGTTGGTAATCGATTACCAGAACAGAGGAGGTAAAATTTTAGCTACTGCCTCATTTTTGACAGGTGGTAATCGATTACCACCCACTGGTAATCGATTACCACAGTGTAATTTTTGAAAATTTATGTTTTTCTAGACTGAAAGAAAGGGGCTTAACTTGGTGGGTAGAACTCCAAATGGTATGTGGTTTGAAACCACGCGTAGCTTATGTAAAGGGCTAGAACATGATAAGATATGAAAGTAATTTGATGGGTTTAAATGGGTTGAATAAAAAGAAAGATTAGTCATGTTAGTAAACTGTATGCTTCCGCGTATTGCACTTACAATTATAGTGTTGTTTTAATTGATTACGGAAAAGGTTATGGTTATGAAAAGGAATATGATAAAAGAAAAAAGTTGCCCGTAATTTAATTAACCCAACTACTGTGATTGTAACTGCGCTTAATATCATAATCAATGTCAACAATACCGGTACGTAACGGGCTGTTACATCAATCTTAGATTTGATATATCGTATGCTTAACTTGACCAAGCAACGAAGCGGGAATTAATTTCCCAAAACTGACCCAGATCTGCCCACGGATACAGGCCAGAACCGGGCAGTTCGTGCCATCAGCCACCATGGGCTGCGCACACCACCAATGATTCTAGGATCGTGACACAACATAGGGGACATCTTAAGCTTCAAAATGGCGTATGACACGTCCCAACCGGACCACTATGGAGAGAGATATGCTCCCCCGAAGTTCACCCAAAAACTGCCAATTCTACAGAAATTTTGCCAGAGTTTCCTTTGTATTTCCTAAAATCCCCAAATTTGCATAAGCTGTTTAACACTACAATGGTACCTGAAATCCAACAATAATCCAATGGGCGGCACACACAAGGACCAACAATGCCTTGGGGCACTTACAACCCAATCCAATTTACACTTAAAACATAAACAGTTCACTTTCAAATCTTTTATAGTTTCAATCACCAACTTTCAATTTCATGCATAAATCATCATACAGGTAATCATAACTCTAAAATAGGCCTAAAGCCCTTCCATCATAATAAGCATACATCCATGGTATATTTACAATACTGAATTACACTTACACTTTAACTTCAATTTACAATAATCCACATATTACAACTTTACTTAACAAATGAATTCATAACTAAAATGACATGATCATAGGTAATTAATGACAACACTTCATGATCTTCCTATGGGCCTCTTGCCCGCCACTCCTGTGCCACTGCTACCTCCTGAAATAAATGCCCCGAGACGGGGTGAGATATACGAATATATCTCAGTAACCAAGAGGTTCTGGAGAAAACTCCGCCCAATGGTTCACTTCGATGTATATCAATAATATAAAACAACATCACTGTTATAAAACGGGATAAAGCAAGGGATTTAGAGAAAGGGGGTAATATCAGAAAACAACTACGACATGCGGGAATGGTAGCTACCAATACCACCTCATGTCCTCGGCTATGCGCCTATGGGTACTACCTCTGGCGTGTTCAGAGAACAACCCACCAAGGTACCCCTTCCAACCATATACACCCGAGACAACCTAGTGTGCAGGGAAAGAGAGAAAGAGAAAGGTGAGGGGTGATGAATAGTGATCTTGGTGTTTTAGTTGACTTTAAGTGGAAAAAGGTCCCACGCGATTTAAAACTCATCCGAATTTCCCTCCGATCTCACTAAACGTCCACTAATTTAAAACCTATTTAGAAATTATAATTTTTAATATTAACTAAACTCCTTTAATTATACTCACTCAGATAAATCCGGAACTTTCCGGTTGTTCGGATAAAACACTGCTTTAAGCTACAGCGCGCGCCGTTGGCACGCTTCCACAAATTGACTTAGATTCATCAAATAATATCAGAAATCATATTTCCTATTTCTACGGACCATTTAAAATTCAAATTTGAAACCTAGAGCTCAAAATTCCACTGGCACGTTTTACGGTGCTATCTGACTGCGGTATTTTTACCCACGAAAAACACTATTCACTGATTTTTCTGAAACTTTCCTATCCACTCAATTTTTCATTCTGAATCCATTTCCAGGCTTATTTTTATCATCTGAGACCTTCTGCTCAATTTTTACCTTCATAGGGTTGCGTGTTGGCTAATTACCGTTTTGCCCTTTCTTTGTATTTTGGCCTATCCTTTGGGATTTTCACTAATTCATCACTTAATTACTCATTTACTACTTTAATTACTTAATTTAGAATTGCGAGGTGTTATACCGAACCATGTTCGGATAGGTAAAAAACGTAAAAGTGAGATTTTAGCTAAGTGGGTTTATGGGAACCCCTTAGTGACTTGAGAGAAGTGTTTTATGACATCTAAGGAGTTTATAATATTATTCTGTTAAGAGTTTACGGTTACAGTCACAGCTTTTACTTATTATGCTTTATTATTGTTTAAATGCTCGCGTAATAAATGGAAAAAAGTTTACTCGCATTTTTATAAATGAATTGTTGTGATTGTAATTGCGCTTAATATCATAATGAATGTTAACAATACCGGTGTACAACGGGCTATTACACTACCCTATTTGGAATTATTGCCCTTGGTAAGAAATCAATTTGGTGCTCAATCCTCCTTTACGGTGGCAATCCATCAGGTATTTTTTCGGAAACACATCTTTAAAATCCTGCAAAAGAGAAACAACAATACAAGGCAAAGAAGAGTTAAGTTCATTAGTGTTTAAACAAGCCTCCTTGTACAATAGTACAATCATAGGTTGTTTTAGGACCAAAGCTCTTTTGATATCACAAGCATTTGCAAAAAAAGTTCACTTTTTTTATCTTTTCTTTTTCACCGTTGGAAACTTCTTTATCACTCTCTTTTTCACTCAATATTTTTTATGTTTTTTTTTTTCTGGTCACTCTTTTTTTATCCTCATATGATCCTCATACACTTGAATTGGACTTAAAGGGACAAGAGTGATGGTTTAGTTATTCATAACCAAAGAGTACTTATTTGTGTACCCATCATGCATTACACGCCTATCAAACTGTCATGGACGCCCTAAGCAAATATGTCCAGCATGCATCGACACCACATCACATATTACCTCATCCTTATACTTCCCAATTGAAAATGGAACTACCATTTGTTTGTTCACCTTGATTTCTCCACAATCATTTAGCCATTGTAGTTTATATGGCCTAGGATACTTCATAGTTGCTAAATTTAACTTTTCCATCAAACTATTACTAGCTACATTTGTACAACTTCGTGCATCAATAATTATGGAACACATCTTGTCCTTTACATTGCATCTAGTATGAAAAATATTTTCTCATTGCAACTCCTTATCTTCTTCCTTGATCTGCATATTAAGTGCTTTTCTAGCCACTAAAAGCTCTCCTTCAACTGGGAATTCAATATCACTTGCATCTTCTAATTAAGACATTGATTCATTATCAGATTCCCCTTCACTTTCAATATCACCATTATCTTTCAAAATCGCGACTTTGTTGTTTGGACATTGAGAAGCAATATGACCCCTTCCCAAACACTTAAAACATTTTATATCTCTATTTGAAGAGGATTGAGATTCAATTTTACCTTGTCTGGAAGTGTTTACAACTTGGTTGGTTTTGGAGGAACCAACTAGAGATTTAAAATGAGGCTTCTCTTTATTTTTATTCCATGTTGGTGTTGAAGATGAAGTTGAATTCTACCACCCCATACGCATGGTACCCTTCTTTTTTAGTTGCCTCTTCACCTTTACGGCCATGTGCATAATGTCATCTAACTTCACATAATGTTGTAATTCTACCATATTTGTAATGTCTCGATTTAAGCCAAGCAAAAATCTAGCCATGGTAGCTTCGTGATCTTCATCTATAGGCTCAAACCATGGTTGTCTCCATCTCCTTGAAATAGTCTTCAACACTTTTAGAACCTTGTGTGAGACTTTGTGATTTTTGAAACAAGTCCCTATGGTAATGACTTGGAATAGATTGCCTCCTCATGACAGCTTTCATTTCCTCCCATGTTTCAATGGGTCTTTCACAATGTCTCCTCCCGTTTGACACAAATTGATCCCACCAAACTAGCATAATCAGAAAATTTTATGGCAGCCAATTTTTTACCTTTTTCAATTTCGAGTAGTTATGAAAATCAAACACCAACTTCGTCTTTCTTTCCCATTCCAAGTAAGCTTCTGGATCATTTATGTCTTGGAAGGAAGGAATCTTCATCTTGATACTTTCTAGGTTGTTATCAACCATTTCTTCATTACGCACTCTCCTTCCTTCATTTCGTCGTTCATTCATCCTCATATCAACTATAGATTTGGTTTCATCTTCATTTTGATGTTATGAAGTTCTAGGTTGTTGCTGCCTTTATTCAACTCTTTATATTCTATCTTGCATTTCATTGAACCTGAAGTCCAATATTCTAATCTTTGTTCCATGGCTTCAAAGTAAAATTTGAAATATCTAGGTATTTGAGTTTCACCCACTTGAGACATTTCTTTTTAATTTGCAAAAGACAAAAATTAAAATATCCTCACAATCACACCTTCACGTGTTTCTCTGAATTGATACTCTCTCACTCGTGTTTTGAAAATTTGGCTTTTACCCTTTGTTGAAGTCACACACTCTTGCCTTTTTCCCCTCTCTATTTTTTTTAGTTATTTGTTGAACTCAAATCAAGTTTTCTTAAAGCAATACAAATAGACTTCAATGATTTTATAATAGAGACACAGAGAAAAAAATGGACACGAAGAGTTCAATAAGATTTTAACAATTCAGGAACTAAGGATAAGAATGTAGACAATAGAAATAGGATTTATCTCAAGGAACAATCAAATTTTTGCTGTTGCATTTTTGTTGTTGCTTTTTTTTTTACTTTTGATTTTTTTTTTCCATAAACTAGACAATAGCATAATGAATGAATTTTTCTAACTACTTTTTTTTTATATTGAGGTACTTGAATAAGAAGAAGCTAAACAAGTATAGAAATATACAAGAAGACAAGAACCCCGCTGTTTTTTTTTTTTTTTTTTTTGATACCTGAAATAGATCCCTAGAGCTATGATACCAAATGATATGAACCTCACCAAGAGTAGTAAGCATGGTTGTCAAACTCGAGATTCTATGCAAATTCGGAAGGGTGAACCAAAATCGTAAATCGCAGAATCGTAACACGGATCGTAGACTCGTAACACAAGATACAAATTATATTTATATATATTTATATGCATATAAAGTAATATAATAAGCAAATTTAATTCAACCAACCAGCAAAATAATGTCATGCAATAGTCATAACCATCAAAATAATTTTTTCTTATGAATGTAAAATCAAACAGAGGCAAACATGAAACATGTGTAAAAAAAATAGTAATTTGATTTATCAAATAAATTTTTATTTGAATTAATTTAATTTTTTCTTATGAATGTAAAATCAAATATATGAAGTATTGAGTTATCAAATAAATCTGATTTATCAAATAGATGAAGTAATTTAATTTTTGTTTGATTTATCAAATAAATCTGATTTGACTTATCATTCGATGAAATATTAACTTGGTTTGGCAAACAGAGGCAAAAAGTATTATTTTGCCTTATAAATGATTTTTTAATTTTCTTTGTAAAATCAATCAGAGGAAAAACTATTAATTTCTTTTTATTAATTTGGTTTCATTTATAAAATGATTTTTTTATCCCATACTTATAAATGAAACCGAACAGAGGCTAAAAGAAAAACTAAACGCGCGACCAAGAAAAAGAAAACGAAACAGAGGCGAGAAAGAAAAGATGAAACGAAACGGAGAAGAGACAGAGACGGAGCAGAGCACTAAACTGTGACAGCGAAGCACGACGGCGAAGCAGAACGACGGAGATGGTGGAGAAGCTACGAATGGAAAAGGGCAAGACGACCAAGCTGTTGGACGATAGGGAGGGACGACCGGAGAAGACGGTGGCTTGAGGTGTCTTCGCGAGTCACCTAGTCGTCTCCCACGATATGGAATGCTGGTTGCTGAAACTAATCAGGTGATTTAGGGTTTTTTTTTTTTTGCTAAAAAGAACCCATTTATAAAGGGTTTTTCGGGTCAAGATTCAGGTCAACTGGTCATTTTTTTCTGGTTTAAACGTTAAACTCGTACGATTGAACGAGTTTGCCAGAAAACTCGTCGCTTTTATCATCTGAGAGCCAAAAGCGAGTTAGAGCAGAAACGGGATCGTTGAGGGGTTGTTGAAGCGTAAACTCGAGCGATTTTGCGAGTAAACTCGCGAGTTTGACAACCATGGTAGTAAGACCCAAGAGCAATTTAGTTAGGACCGTTTCTATAATCGGGAATTTAAACAAGAAATAAAGAATCTTGTCTTGTTATCTATAGAAGATAAGAACCAAAGGTATAAGAAGGATAAAGACGCCACACTCAAGAAAGAAGATGGTGAGTAATAAGTCTGGTTTGAACGCCACAAGAAAAATATTGATAAGTTCAGAGCAAAAAAATAGAATTCTCTCTATTGATAATCTTGCAAATTCAAGTTTGGTTACAAAGGCCCTAATAAGACCTTCTATTTATACAAAGTCTATCTTGGAACATCCCTCCAAGAATAGGAAAAGACACATACATTACTTGGGAAAAGACACACCAAGTATTAATTGAGCCCACTAAAGCAATGAAGGCTTTTGGAAACTACAAAATAAACCCACTAAATTATTATTACATTGATAATATCAATTTCGTTAAGCTTTTATTGCTTTGATGCTAATAATTGCACTAACCTCACTTGCATTGACGGCATTGACTAGAGTTTGATTAGGATTTAATTTGGACTTTATGTCTTTGTGATTAGTCCACATTTCCTAAATCAGTCCACTAAGAGCTTCCTTAAACTTCTTGGCCCTCGATCTTGTTATTGACCCATTTGGCAATTGTAATGGATCATTTAGTATTGTCTCCGTATTCATATCAACAACAAACAACATAACAAGCAACAAATAGGATAACAAAATGTGGTTGGTGGAATAGACATGTAATATGGAAGGATTTGGTAGTTATAGGAGAGATAATATAGGAAGCGGTTAGAAAAAGGAGAAAAATGTATAGTGGGAAGTGGGGGACATGCTAATTTTGATTGTCGCTGGGTACAAGGAGCTAGAGAGGGACCGTGAAGTCCTCTTGAATGAATTTTACTTGTTCTGCTCAATTTGATTTCATATCAAACCAAACTCGTAAATAGTTTACAGCATAACTATGCCACGACTAACAGAATATTCATATTTTAGTAGGTAGCCAGCAATGTTTGATAGAAGACCAAACAAATAGGTACAAATGAAATAAATTAAAAAATATATATATAATTTCTTCACCAAATGTTTAAGAACTATATTTCAATTTAAACATTCAAATTGAAAAAAAGAAATCATAACCTAAAATGGGAAGAACATCAAGCACACAAAAAAATTAACGACCTGATTGCAAAAGCTAGGAGCTATCTTCCTGACAAAACAGTAGTAGCAAGCGAGTAGGTAGATGCACAGTCCACATTGCTTTGTGTTCTTTGACTCGACATAGAATCCAACCTTGGCATGTTATTACTATCTGTTGCTTCTTCATCCACAGATAGCAAATCAACAAGAACCATTCTCGTATCAGGTGGCACCTCCACCCTCAAACGCCCTTCAAGCATATCAACCACTTGGGCCATGCTAGGCCTCAATCTTGGCCTCTCTTGCACGCACCACAAAGCAACATACACCAATGTTCTTACCTCCCTCTCATCAACACCCCCACTTTCCAGTAACCTATGATCAACAATTTCCATGAATTTTCCCTCTCTCACTTTCTCATTTACAATCCTTGGAAAGTAATGACATTTTCTTTTGGACTTGTCCTTTTCATCTTCTACGAAGGACACATTTTTTTTGCCTCCAACAATCTCCAAGAGAACCATCCCATAACTATAGATATCAGTCTTATCAGAAACACCCTGCTCTAAGAGCCATTCAGGAGCCAAGTAGCCTTTTGTTCCCCTGATTGTAGACATAACTTGGCTTTCATCTTTACCAATAAGCTTTGCAAGACCAAAATCTGAAACAAGCGCTCTATAATTTTCATCAAGAAGTATATTTTCTGGCTTTATATCAAGGTGTAAGATCCTTGATCTGCAATCATGGTGAAGGTAAGCAAGTCCCTTAGCAACATCAATGGCCACTCTATATCTCAAAATCCATGACAAGCACCCACCAAGACCACGCCTTTGACTTTCCTTTTTGAGAAAGATCCATAAATCCAAAGACCCATTTGAGATATACTCATAAACAAGGTACCTAGGTGCTGAAGTAGCATTACAATAGCCCAATAGCCTCACAAGATTCACATGATGCACACTAGCAATTGCTGCAACTTCTGATCTGAACTCCTTCTCACCTCTTTCTTCTGCATCAATTCGTTTCACAGCAACTGAAGTGCCATCATTCAGAATGCCTTTGAAAACTGAAGCAGAGCCACCTTTTCCAAGCAGTGATTGAAACCCATCTGTTGCTTCCTCAAGCTCCTTGTATCTGAACTTGGTGGGGACCCCAGCAACTTTCCTTAAGAAACTGTACTCTATTCGTAGTTCTCGGCCTTCAGATCTCAACTGTGACTCCAACAGCCTCCTTCTTCGGTTGTAACTTAAGATGACAAGAACACAAACAAAGACTGAAAGAATCACAATGACACCAGCTCCACAGATGAGGAAGAAAGCCCTTGAAAGCTTCAATGAAACACGAGCAACAATTATGATAATAATCAGTGCAACCACTGATATAACAGCGACTATATTCACTCTCCTGTCGTCCATCAAAACCTCATTTTTATTTTGAAGTAAAGATGGAATGGAAGCAAAAATCTCGCTCTTTATTCTTACACCTCTGTAATTCAAAAGTCTGGCTTGTGATTGCAGAAAAGGATGGGTAGCTTTCCTTTGAATATTTACCTAAAACAAGGTGGTGACCATTTCCATCTTCAATAGCTAAATTTTAAAATATTGGGCAGGTGTTACAATATTCAAATACGCTATCTAAATCCATTGGTGTATTAAGTATTATTGTATTCATCGATCAATCCAAACCGCGAAATCCATAACAGAATAAACTGAGAATAGAAAATCCAAAAAAAAAAAAAATTAATTAGATTGGATTGATTTTTAAATGAATTGATGAAAACCGATCCACTCCAATATATTATTTCCCTTTATCTCTTTGTGTCTTTCCCTAATCCTAATCTAAAAATTTTTAAACCCAAGATCCATTAACCCATCAACTAAACTCGAGAAAAAACCTAGTCACATTTCATCTGTGTAGAGCTACATATCTCATTGCCAAAAAACTATATTATTGTTTAATGATGCTTCTGTGTTTCAAAAGTAAATAAATTTACAAAGCCAATATATACGAAAGATGTTATTTGCACAATAATTCTGAAACTAATTTTAGTATTTTTTAAAAATCGAAAAATTGATTCAATTCAAACCAAAAAAATTGGAATGATTACATGATCAAATCGAAAGAATTAGATCGGATGATTTTTGTTTCTAAAACTGATCTAATACCGCGAACATCCAACAAATATGTGGCTGACACTTGTAATTTTCTATCCAAATAACTCTGATAAACCTGTAGACAGTGACCTTTAATTTAGTCAACGATTGAGTTCCGATCAATTGTAGCGAAGGGGAATCTTTCTCCCAAGTCCGGCACTTTGTCCCACAAAAAATCTCACCTTGGAGACAGCGCTGCTGACCTATTAATTTCGCAAGAATTGCAAGCGTGAGGATTCAAACCCAATTTCTTTTGGCAAGTCGGGGTGTTTGGTAAGTGGTAAAAAAAAAATTTGTCATGGAAAGTGTGATAGGAAAAATGCATTTACAATGTTTTGGTAGGGGGAAAAATAAAGTGAAAGTTGGAAATGAATTTTACTATCAACTTCTTTTCCACCATTTTACATTGTGGAAGTTTGCTATTGAAAACATGGAAAAAGAGATTGGTGACATGTGAGACAAAAACACCCTCCTATCCTCTATGAAGACCACAGTTCACAACTCTATGCACGAGCTACAAAAGATATTGAATGAATGTGAACCCTTCAAATATCCAACCAATCCTCTATGAAGACCACAGTTCAAGGTGTTATCAATTCCGCAAGTTAATTGAACCACAACAAAACAATGAAAATTAATCTACCAAGTATGTCAAGTTCCAATAAGAGAGATAACAATAGGTGAAAAAAGCAAGAATAATATGCCAAAATGGATTAACCATAAAGATGATGAAGCTCACAACACAGTAGTCTCTCTAACTAAAATTATATGTAAGTAGTTGAATATCATATCCGTGTTGTACCATCCTCACAACCAGTAACAATAACAGGAAAATTAATACATAAAACTTCTCATAAGAATTAATCCTGTAATTATTTTATACTTAAAAAAATACCACAAACTTAAGATTGTTCTGTATGTTTAACTTACACAATTCATGTAGCAATTTCCATTGCAACAATTTCAGAATAAAAAAAGATATTCATGTCTTCCTCCTCCATGCAGAAATTCAATAATATTTAAATTTATGGGTAGTTTGGTAATTTTGGTTAAGATTCCCATCACTTTTTTTATAATTAACCAAATATAGTTATTAAAATTAATCCAAGTTTCCTGGAAAAAACTTTGGCCCACCAAATATTTTTTCGCAACTTTTTTCGTAAAAATTTTTTCTCACTTTTTTCTAGATAATTTTTGTTCCCGGTAAAAAAAATTTCTCTTGTACCAAACATGTAACAGCCCGTTACGTACCGGTATTGTTAACATTGATTATGATATTAAGCGCAGTTACAATCACAGTAATTGGGTTAATTAAATTACGGGCAACTTTTTTTTTTATCATATTCCTTTTCATGACAATAACCTTTTCCGTAATCAATTAAAACAACACTATAATTGTAAATGCAATTCGCGGAAGCATACAGTTTACTAACATCACTAATCTTTCTTTTTATTCAACTCATTTGAACTCATCAAATTACTTTCATATCTTACCATGTTCTAGCCCTTTACATAAGCTATGCGTGGTTTCAAACCACGTACCATTTGGAGTTCTACCCACCAAGTTAAGCCCCTTACTTTTGGTCTAGAAAAACCTGAGTTTTCAAAAATTACACTGTGGTAATCGATTACCAGTGGGTGGTAATCGATTATCACCTGTCAAAAATGAGGCAGTAGCCAAAATTTTCCTCCCCTGTTCTCTGGTAATCGATTACCAATCTTGGGTAATCGATTACCTCACATGGTAATCGATTACCAAGCCTCAGTAATCGATTACCAGTGGAGACAGTAGCACTTATTTCGTCCCCTGTTGCATGGTAATCGATTACCAAGCTTGGGTAATCGATTACTATGCAGCAAAAGTGACAGATTACAGCATTTTCAGCCCAAAAAGAGTTGTGTAATCCATCCCTAACACCTTAGTACTCCACACAACACTTAAACATACTCTAATGTAGGCTCTAGGCCCTTCCATCATGCATTTTCATTCAATCATGAATCATTTACAAAGTCCTCCAAATCATGGCCATTTTACAACAAATAGGGACCGTTTTACAACATAAATACCAAGGCTTCAAATACAAGAAATGTGGCCATGGACAAGTCCCATGCTCACTCAAAATATACATCAAATTTAAAGGACTTAACATGTAGTCATGAACATACAAAGACACGACATTTCAACATGCACAAGTTCATGATCTAAATCTAAAACATTAAACCTATGCAAGGTATGTCCCAATCCAATACTCAACACATTGTGCCTCCAATATGCACCTCATGCTCCACTCTTCCAGGCTCAACCTAACCTGAAATGATGTCCCCAAACACGGGGTGAGATATACAAATATATCTCAGTAAACCAAGGGCCCTGGAGGCTTCTCCACCCCATGGCTCACTCAATGTGCAACAATGACATTAATGTAAAATGCATGACATACAATATCACCCACAACTGGAGACAAACCGAGAACATCCACAATTGGATTACGTTCAAGGACTCCATCTTATAACTCCCGAGACAATCCTGGCGCCTCTCCCATGGTTGAGAAGACTCCATGGCAAACCCAACCGGAACTCCTCATGAGCCCTATCCGGCGGATGTCCCACGTTTGGCTCATCCTGGTGTCGCTCCCAGAGTCGACCCCACGGCATACCCAACTGGCATCCCCACACGGGATGAAACCAGCGGATGTCCAAACCCAACACACGTCAACTGGCCAGTGACCAAACAATTTCACACATATCATGCAATAAAGCATGACCACACATAATCACACAATGTCCAATGACACAAAATCCAACCACAACCATCCACTAGGTGTGGTGGAGCACACAAGGGACTAAACCCCAGTTCCAAAGGTTACCTCAACACCGAGCCAATGCTCCATACGTAAGCTCCAAGCTTAATCCGCTTCCATAGCGTCCAAGAGAGGCAACCTAAATAATCAACAACATGATTATCAAACCATTTCCAAATCAATCATTTAATCTCAAAGTAATCATTCATTTTACATTCTTCCAATTCCACAACAACATACTAACCTACCATCCAATTAAACACCACTTTATATCATACAATCTCAACTACACAACTTTTACATCATTTTTCCTCCAAACCCCTCTATGGTTCGAATTCTTCAAAGGATGGTTCTACAAGGTTTTCAATTCCATTTTAACACTCATGCTAATCATATAATCATATTATCAACCTATACCAATGGTCCATCATTCAATTATTCAATTACACCACATACCAATTTCATGAAATTTCCACAAATTTTCCTAAGTTAAAATCTAACTTTTTCACCAAAATTTATCATAGCATTTCTAGCTTACAAGCATCATTCTAAGGCATTTTCATCTAATAGCATTTTTCCATTTGGGCTCTCTATCATCACACATCTAAGATTTAAGACTTAGTGCATAAATTTCTAGATCTACAAAATCAACCACAAAGATACCACAAATATACTTACAATCTAGTGTATGCACACCACCAAGGTTCCACCAATCCAAAGGAAGACCAAAAGCTCCCAAAAACTCCAAGAACCACAATGGTTCGGATCTGACTTCGCCCAAAAACGCAGCAAGGAGGTGGTTTCATGGCTTGAGAGTACCACCAATGGCTTTAGAAGGTTGTTTACAATAATTTTCAACACCAAAACCAAGTGATTTGGTGGAGAAATGAAGAAATGGTGAGGGAAGAGAGAAATGGCTCTTGTTCTTTGCAAATGGAGGGGCTCACGGGTGGGGAAGAAGGAAAAGAAAAAGATAAGGGCGTGGGGGTGAGTGGGCCAAGTGGGTTTTGGTCCCGCGGGTCCCACACGCGATCTAACTTTAATCCCGATAAAATTTCTGATCATAAATTCTTAATCTACATATTTTTCCAGTCCATGACATATTTCCCACTTATCGGTACACTCATACCGCAGTATTTAACACTTAAAAATCACTATTCATCAAAATTTCCCAAATTTACCTATTCACTCAATTTTTCGCCCTGATTCCATTTCCAGCATTATTTTTATCATTTGAGATCCCTAACTCCATTTTTCATGCCTCGGTTTACACGGCTGGTCAATTACCATTTTGCCTTTTTTGCCCATTTTGGCCATAATTCTCGGATTTTCACTAATCCATCAATTTTAACTTCACAATTTATCAATTAAATTCTAATTTGAATTTACGAGGTGTTATATTCACCCCACCTTTTAGGAATTTTGTCCACAAAATCAACTATGCACATATGCTAACTCAGGATTCAGCCAGAGAATCTCAGTCTCCCGTCCCCAAGTAGCTTCATCAGTGTGCAGGCTTTCAAACTAATTGTTTACATTTCAATTTTTGGCTTTTCAGCCTCTTTTCACAATGGCCTTGCATTTCAAAGGCCCAATGGGAGACTTCAAGTTCTTCCCAGTTTCAATTCCAACCGGTGACACCACATGTCATCCGGAGCGCACCACGCAGTTGTGCACTTTCTCTGCTTTACCAAGCCAATTGCTTATCACAAGTCAGGCTACCTAGCACATATAGCCCATAATTCCTCTTGGCAGGTTTTCCCACCTAGTTAACATAGCAACAACTATGCCCATAGGGTCGTATCACACTTTGTTCTATCTATGCCACACAGGCAACTATTACTTTCTGACACATTACAACCACAATTATCCTTCTTTGATTTTTATTTCTATGGAGTATTAACTCTCGTCATCAATCTTTCCACATTTCTTATTCCACAATAAACACTATTATGGAATCTCACAGCCCCTCAGTGCAATTCACCGAGTAATCATCTAGTTCACGCTCACTATACTTTTATTTTCTGAGGGAAAATCCCCATTTTGGCATTTAGCCGCAAGTCGCATATACACATTTTTCTTTTCTCATGTTCTTAACCTACAACGTACAATTTCACCTCAGCACTTTATCTTTAACAAGCACCATCTCATTGCTCAACTGTCAATCTAACCTTACAAGTTCACCACTTTCACCAAAACACAATGGCGAATCACTTCCTCAAGACCTTTAACTGGTACCCAATGGACCACACATTTCACTTTATACATTACATCGGCCATTTCAAAGCCTTCAATCACGAATCCACTCATGAATTTTCATATCCTAGATCATACTTACAATTTCAACTAATCATATCAAAACTTGATATATAGTTCATCATTGATTTCTCACCTTAAAGGCAACATGCCCAAGATTTCAACTAATAATTTTCTTTAATTACCATTCCATACTCATGTTATCAATTCCACATGTATTTCATTCTATACACCTCACCTTCATCATCATTTCATTTAACCAGTATGTATCATTCCAAGGTCACATATCATCTCTCTCATACCTGTCCCATCATATAGGGATTTTCAAAGCCTATTTATCATGCCACAAGGACTAAATCCATCACTATTATTACTTTCCTAATTTCATATCGGCTGTTACACAAGTCTCTCGGACTATTCAAAGTGCTACTAGCACACTCAATCATATATCTTGGTACCTAGCCAAGAACAACATCAACATTGTGTATTTTCAACACATCTCTCACTATAATTTGCATCTATACAACTCCATCAGTAACTCGACCACCAGGGCAAAGATATCAACCTTTTATTTCACCAACTACCATTCTATTTAACAACTAGTACCACACCTTCTTACTTGACTACATCATTATTAATCACTTATTAAAAACCATTTACCACCAACATAGCTTAACATATCGCCATCACAAGCCTTCCCAAAAGACTTTGACTCAATCCATCAGCACTAATCAATTTTCCATTCCCTCACATAGGGTGATAATCCCATAATTCATTTCACCATTTCCGTAAAACCATAATTCCATACTACCACACTTGGTATACACTCATGCACATCTCCGAGTGCTCAATTTTATAATTCAAACTACCATCTCATGGCACCTCACACATTTCATCATATTAGGCATATTACTGTTCACTTAAGTTATCCAAAATTCACCTCTTGCGTTCCTCACAAGATACAATCCTCTAATGCAATGGGTAAGAACATCCTTAGGTTTAACCCCTCGAGCTCTTGCTGTCCTAAGGGCCCCAGGTGCAATGCCCCACCAATCAGAGAATCTGTCCTTATAATTCACGCAAGAAGAGGTAACATGCCATCGGCTGTACTAACAGTCCCACTACATGAGGTTCTACCTCCCAGCACATTACTTATACAAAATAATAATAATCTCCGGGAACATAATCCATACAGAGATAGCCATGTACTCCGGGCATATAAGCCACAAGAGATAACCACATTCACATCACATCCGTATATAACGGCAAACAGAGTCTTACATAGATACATAATGGTATACTAGTTATATCTTACTTTTGCACCATCCACTATAGCTTTCCAATATGGTTCTCTTCTCAACAGTCTACTCATTTCACTTGACTAATCATTAGTCTTAGTCCATAACACAATCATCACCACAAGATTCCAACATATTTCTCATACTTTGGCACATAATTTTCAATTCTTAATAGTGCCCATGCTCGGTACGATGCTAATCCGTCGTCCATCATGACTCATAGCAACTATGCTCAACACTGTAGAAGATCCACTTCATTAAACTGACATCACCTTTTCTCTCAATATTTCACTTATGACACCAAGAGTGCCCTCATTTAACCGTCCATGCATTCAGCGCATCGGGACCACCAGGTAAGTGTCAACTTCGAGCAATGCTCGCCTGGGACTTCCAAGAGCAACACCTCTTAGGATTCAATCCACAAGGGAAACCCAGGACAATCTTAATTGTCACATTATTAACAACTTGTGTGCCATGGTATAACTTGCACACCGGGACTCCATCATGAATCCCATACCACATTGAGCATCCAATGACACTCCAAAGAGACAATCTCTTCAAACATTTCCCATCATAGGGAATTTCAGTTGCAAAATTTTTCTTTTACCAAAGAGTTTACTAATTCAAAACAACACAAATATACATATAGGCACCTCGGCCTTCACAATACATATATATACATATATACATACTAGCACTTAGCCATCACAGGATTACTATCCACATATAATTAGGCCACATCATCAACATTTTAATGCTACACAACATTATGGAAGCATATTAGTACCGTTACTACACCACACTCAGTTATGTTTTATCACTTCACATTTGTTAAGTCCAACCATCATTATATTATGGGCCTTCATACTTTCAATCAAGTTCTTCCAATGCCATCCATGGCAATTTCCTCAACTTCTTATATTTTACTTTTTATACATATGATACCCTCACTTATGTTCGGCCAACATTAACTCACCATGGACTAAGGTCCCAATTTCAACATTGAATCATCCAACACATCATTTCCATAGTTCTTTTAAGTTACTCACAATCCTCAATCCAAAATTTGAAATTTCAATTTATTTCTACATCCAAGGATCTTAAGTCATCCAAGTGTATGCCCTCACCAAGTGTAACGCCCTCCCTTGTATGCATCCAAGAGAGTCGTTCGCTAAGCGGAATTAGAGTCGTTAACGTCACATGAGCTAACAAAGATTCTCATAGCAGAATAAAAATTTCAGCACTTAAATTCTTTTTACAAAGGTTTTCCAAAATAGCCGCTGTTCATAAAAGTTCAAGCTAACATAAAGATGATAAAGACTACAGTCATCCAAAAGTACCAAAACATTAATCATTACAGTCATCCATTTAAACAAACAGCAACAGTGATAATCCACGCATCAGCAATCAACAGCAAAATATCACTCCTTCAAATGCTCTTGCCTCCTCCTGCCATTTTGGAAAAATAGCAGCCCCGAAGGGGTGAGAATAATCCCAGTAGTGTGGCAACAAAACCAGTAATATAACAGTATCAACTAGGCACAAAATCATAAACAGTCACTTCAACATATCCTTGTTCCTTTTCCTTTTTCCTTTTTATCATATTCATATATATTGCGTATATAACGCCTTTCCTTTGCGCTTTTAGCACCGTCGTGCGCGCACTTCACAGTGGAATCAAATATACCCTTGGCACCTGAGCTCCATATGGATTCCAACTGTGGGCCTATGCGGACTGATGCCAAGTGTCCCATACCCCGGTACCTTGGGGATGCCTATATGATGCTTGCTCAAACACATGATCCTGTACATAACTATTCTACACAAGGCCTATATGATCTTGATACATGTATGTCATGCTATGCTTTCACACACAAGGCGTAAAAATGCGGTATGATGTAAGATGCATGCTTATATACCTTTCATATGCGTTATGCTGCCACATAACGTCTTTACCTCATAGTCAGTCATATAGCCATCACGGCACATTTTTGGCAGTTTCCTTTCATTATAATGGAACATAATATTTTTACGGCATATGGAGCATCATGTCACAATTTTATACCAGTAGTCAATAGTCACATTAGGCATCATCGCCTGACACTTACCTTTGCGTGCCTTAAATATTACCAAACAGCAGCGAAGTATCTCACTTCTTAAGCGCACCTAAATCAATTACAACTAATCATTTACAGTGGCTATTTACAGCAGAAACAGAGAGCATACAACAGTATCTTACAGTGGAAAACAGTGATCATACAGCAGTGTTTACAGCAGCAAAACA
Organism: Gastrolobium villosum; assembly: GCA_032173675.1. NCBI lineage: Eukaryota > Viridiplantae > Streptophyta > Magnoliopsida > Fabales > Fabaceae > Gastrolobium > Gastrolobium villosum. The sequence goes on along the minus strand of JAVKPL010005499.1, from coordinate 68,898 downwards.
GTGAGCATACAGCAGTGTTTACAGCAGCAAAACAGTGAGCATACGGCAGTGTTTACAGCAGCAAAACAGTGAGCATACAGCAGTGTTTACAGCAGCAAAACAGTGAGCATACAGCAGTGTTTACAGCAGCGAAACAGTGACGTTTTAAATAGAAACAGTGACGTTTTTAAAACAGAAACAGTGGCACTTTGGACTTCCAAAACAGTGGCATAAATCTTGGTTTTTGGACATTGAAACAGTGGCATATTATGGACTAAAACAGTGGCATTTTATGCATACAAACAGTGGCATAGAATGACTAAAACAGTGGCATTTTTATGCATAAAAACAGTGGCATATGATGACTAAAACAGTGGCATTTTATGCATAAAAACAGTGGCATGGAATGACTTAAACAGTGGCATTTTATGCATAAAAATAGTGGCATATGATGACTAAAACAGTGGCATTTTATGCATAAAAACAGTGGCATATGATGACTAAAACAGTGGCCTTTTATGCATAAAAACAGTGGCATTTTAAGCATGGAAACAGTGACGTTTGATGACTAAAACAGTGAGTGTCTTTATGCAGAAACAGTGGCTTAGGGAGCACTAAAACAGTGACATCTATGTGCAGAAACAGTGGCATCTAATGTGCAGAAACAGTGGTATATAATGTGCAGAAACAGTGGCATATATGTGCAGAAACAGTGGCATATAATGTGCAGAAACAGTGGCATATATGTGCAGAAACAGTGGCATTTTAATGTGATTTTGAGGAACCGAAACAGTGGCATTTCATCTTCAAAACAGTGGCACATCAAACCGAAACGGTGGCACATTTCTTCTTCAAAACAGTGGCATGTCCATACAAGAAATAGTGGCATAAGCTTAAACATAACCATAAGATTTTTATGCATACAAATCATCATGAAATGACTCCATACTTATACTTTAATCATGCTCAACCAAGGATCCAAAGCAACACATATACAAGGAGACATTCAAGCACACTTACATGGCTACACAAAGAAAGAGTTCTAAGTTCAAGGCCTACCTCTTGAAGCACACACTTCACCACACCCTTACTAGCTCTACTTCACAACAAGTCCTCTCTTCCTAGGATGTCCTATGCGCAACAAAGATGAGGAGGAACAACTTGGACAGCCACCAAAATGTGAGGGATCAAGACCGAACAGTGAGGTGAAAGTGAGGAGGAAACTACACTTGCTAGGAGGTCTTGAGTCACGGTTTGAAGGTGAGGGAAGGAGGGAGTTGGCTTGGCAAGGTCTTCTTGCTCCAAGGAAGCTTGTTGGTGCGGCTAGAGAGTGAGGAGGAGGGGGGATGTTGGCTGCACTTGGTCTTTCTTCCTCCTAAGGTTCTTGCAATGTTCAACTAGAGTGTGTGGGAGAGGGGAGAGGAGTTGGCTGCACAAGTGAATGGGGGCAGCCCCCTCTTGTGCGCATAAATAAGGGGAGAAGGGAGGAGGTTGCAATGATTTAACATCATGGTAAAAATCTGATTGCTTGAAGAAGTGGGGCTGCACACAAGGGTTGAACAAGTAAGGAGCTTGCTTCTAGCATACTCTAGGCACATGCAAAAGGGGTGGAAGAGATAGGTTCAGATCTGAGTTAGTGCCATTAAGTCAAAAGTTTCTCACACAAATGATCAAACTATGCGCATGGGATGGAGTGGAGAAGGTGTATCATAAGCACATGCAAGAGGTTCACTAAGTCAACAAGTAATTCAACTAGGTGGCAGCCCAAAAATCTGCATTTAGGCAGCCTAGGTGCGCAAATGATGAGAGGGAGAGAGGTGCATCATGAGTGCAGATTTTGTGGCAGTCTAAACACTCATTTTGGGGCTGTCTTGTGCGCATAAATTGATGAAGATGCAGCCCCAAGATTCTACTTATGATGCATGTGAAAACAAGGCAGGTTTGGCTCATGATGGGCTGCAAAAAGCTTGCCAAAATCTGCACAAATCAGTCTCATGATGGAAGTGCAAGAGGGTTCTCCAAGTCAACAAGTTAGGCAGTGTTGTGTCATAAGAAAAATCTGCACCAAGGCCCCTCCATGTGCGCCTAAATGGAGAAGTATGCAGCCTAAAATCATGCTAAAGTGCACATGTGTCTTCCATGCAATGCAATTGAAATCAAGTTATGCATAAGCAAGGTGAGGTGGCGGTTTTAACAAGGGAAAATGGCAGCTTACTAAGTCCTAATCACTCTCCTTTGTGCGCATGAATGAGTGGGAATTATCCTTGCTATGTGAGAGTTACTTGATACACAAGACACCTTAGTTGGACAAGGCTTAGGGAAGATAAGGGTGGACACAACCTTGGGCTGAATTAGCTTGATCCAAGAGCCATCCTTGGGCCATTGGCCACACACACAAAGGATCCAATCACAAATCCAATAGTAACAAGTCCACACACACACACTAGCCCACTACCAAAGTCCAATGAACACTAAGGTCCTATAACACATACTCACATATGATTAAATTCACAAGTCTACATATGAATCTTCCTATGATTTAATTTAATTAATTACCTTAGTCTTGACCAAGGATAAAGATCAAACAATTCGCAAGCCATCACACATAGACCATAAATCCGAATTCTACACATGTACTTATAACATATAGTACTTATGTATTCTACTAATTATGCGGGATGTTACACTCTCCCCACCAAAAAGGAATTTTGTCCGCAAAATAAACTTACTTAAGAGCTAAACAGTTCTGGATAGCGTTTCTGAATGTCGTCCTCGCGCTCCCAAGTGGCTTCAGCTGCCGATCTGTTGTTCCATAATACTTTCACCAAAGGGATCTCTTTAGAACGGAGTCGCTTGACGGATCTTTCAAGAATTTGGAATGGTTGCACTTGATAAGTCAGATTTTCCTTTAGTTCTACTTCTTCCGGCTGTAACACGTGAGATGGATCAGAGAGATACCTACGTAGCTGTGACACATGAAATACATTGTGAATTCCTGACAGATTGGGTGGTAAAGCCAACCGGTATGCAGACTCTCCAATCCGGTCCATAATCAGATACGGTCCTAAGTACCGTGGACTTAACTTCTTTACTCCCATTCTCCTTCCGAGTCCCGAAGTAGGGGTGATTCTCAAGAACACATGGTCTCCGACTTCGAAAGATTGAGGCTTATGACGCTTGTCGTAATAACTCTTCTGTCTGGCCTGAGCCCTCTGCATATTTTCCCGAATCTTCTTTACTTGTTCGGATGTTTCTTGAATTAGATCAGGTCCTAACATACTTCGCTCACCCACTTCAGTCCAACATAAAGGGGATCTGCATTTTCTCCCATACAAAGCTTCATACGGTGCCATCTGAATGCTGGAATGGTAACTGTTGTTGTAAGCAAATTCAATCAAAGAAAGATAGCTATCCCAGCTGCCTCCTAACTCCACAACGCATGCTCGCAACATGTCCTCTAAGGCTTGAATGGTGCGTTCCGTCTGTCCATCGGTCTGCGGATGATAAGCAGTACTCAACCTCAATTGGGTCCCTAATGCTCTTTGGAAGGATTCCCAAAACTTAGATGTAAACTTGGGATCACGATCACTGACAATACTTGTAGGAACTCCGTGCAGCTTCACAATCTCCTGCAGATAAATTCTAGCAAGCCTCTCTGTATCAAAGGTGGTTCTAACACGCAAGAAATGAGCTGACTTCGTTAAACGGTCAACAATCACCCAGATAGAATCATATCCTTCTCGCGTCCGAGGAAGTCCAACTACAAAATCCATCGCAATACTGTCGCACTTCCATTCGGGAATCTCCAAAGGTTGAAGGAGTCCTGACGGTTTCTGATGTTCGTACTTCACCTTCTGACAAGTTAAGCATCGAGACACATACTCCGCAATATCACGCTTCATACCCGGCCACCAAAACGAGATCTTCAAATCATGGTACATCTTCGTGGATCCAGGATGAACTGCGTACTTACCCTTGTGAGCCTCCTGTAATACTTCTTGCTTCAACACTTCATTCGGCACCACCAGCCGTCCTTGAAATCTCCAAACATCATTCTCATCCTTTACAACATCTTGGTTACCAACCAAATCACGGACTAACTCTTCATCTTTCTGAGCCTCCTTAATTCTACTGATCAATTCATTCTCCACCTTTATATTTCCCAATCTTATGCTACTTCCTCTCTCGTCTACCGATAAGTTCAAGTCTCGAAAGGCCTCAAACAATTTCAGCTCTTCCATCATCAGAGTTGCAGTGTGCAGTGTCTTCCTACTCAGGGCGTCAGCTACCACGTTTGCCTTTCCTGGGTGGTATTTAAGTTCAAAATCGTAGTCCTTCAGAAATTCCATCCACCGACGTTGCCGCATATTTAGCTCCTTCTGGTCGAACAAATACTTCAAACTCTTATGATCGCTGAACACGTCAAACTGCGAACCATACAAGTGGTGCCTCCAGATTTTAAGTGCGAACACTATAGCTGCTAACTCCAAATCGTGCGTAGGATAATTTTCTTCGTGAGGCTTAAGTTGTCGAGATGCGTAAGCTACCGCCATACGATCCTGCATCAACACGCATCCAAGTCCTTTCAGCGACGCATCGCAGTAAACTTCGAACTTTCGAGTAGGATCCGGAATCGTGAGTACGGGAGCACTCGTCAATCTGCTCTTTAGCTCCAAGAAACATTCTTCACAGGCTTCAGTCCACTCAAAAGGCTTATCCTTCCGAGTGAGACGAGTAAGGGGTTGCACTATCTGAGAGAAATTCTGGATGAACCTTCGATAGTATCCAGCCAGACCTAAGAAACTTCTTACTTCAGTGACAGTCTTGGGTCGTTCCCAATTCATGACAGCTTCAACTTTGCTGGGGTCCACCGCGATACCTTCTGATGAAATGACATGGCCCAGAAACTGGACCTCTTTAAGCCAAAACTCGCATTTCGACCATTTCGCGTACAACTGCTTCTCCTTCAAGATTTGCAAGACAATCCTCAGATGTTCCGCGTGCAGCTCTTCATTAGCTGAGTAAATCAGGATATCGTCGATAAACACAATAACAAACTGATCAAGAAAGGGGCGGAAGATGCGGTTCATGTAATCCATGAATACCGCTGGAGCATTCGTAAGTCCGAATGGGATCACCTGATATTCGTATTGCCCATAACGAGTCCTAAAAGCGGTTTTCGGAATATCCTCCGGTTTGACCCGGATCTGATGGTATCCCGATCGTAAGTCTATCTTGGAAAAGACTCTGGCTCCTCTCAGTTGGTCCATCAAATCGTCGATCCTCGGTAGCGGATACTTATTCTTCACCGTTACTTTGTTCAGCTGTCGGTAATCTACACACAGACGTAAACTTCCATCCTTCTTCTTAATCAAGATGGCTGGAGCACCCCATGGGGAAGTACTCGGTCTGATGAATTCCTTGGCCAAAAGCTCTTCTATCTGCTTCTTCAACTCGCGCAGTTCCAAAGGTGCCATGCGATATGGGGCAATGGAGATTGGTCCAACTCCAGGAACCAGTTCGATCGAAAATTCTATTTCCCTATGAGGAGGCAATCGAGGTATTTCATCCGGGAATACCTCCTCGAATTCTCTAACTACCGGTACATCCTGAATTTGATTGTCAACCGAGGTCTCAGCCTCGATCGACAAAAGATACCCTGCTGCTCCCTTGCGGAGCTCTTTTCTAACTTGCAATAACGAAATGAGAGAGAAAGGTTGAAAATTACCATCTTTCGCAGGAACAACGACCTTCCCCGCTCGACAGTCCAAAGTTATCCCGTTTTCCGTCAACCAGTCCATACCGATAATCACATCGAAGTTGAATACCGGCAGGACCACCAAGTTAACTGTATACGTGTTCCCTTCATACTGCAAGGTAACACCTCTGCAGATCTCCGAAGCTGTGCACGATCCACCAGTAGGTGTGCTGATGTGTAACTCATAAGGTAACGGGGTTGGGGTGATGCCTATTCTCAAGGCAGTATGCTTTGCCATAAAAGAGCCAGACGCTCCAGAATCAAAGATAACAGAAATTGGGTGACCATTCAAAGTGACATTACCTTTGATCAGGTTGGGAAACTTCTGCGCTTCATTTGCATCCAATGTGAACACCTGTGCTTGCGGAGGCTGTTGATCAGCGTTCTGGGGGCATTTGTAAGCAAAATGACCTTGCTGGCCGCATCTGAAGCATGCATTGTTGTTCTTGCGACAGACTCCAAAGTGATTCTTTCCACATGTGGCACAAACAGTCGCGCCCTGACGTCCAGTCGACGATTGACCCACCGTAAAGTTTCTTTTAAAGTTTCCAGGCCGCGCCTGCAACTGCGTACCTCTGCCTCGACCCCTACCAGGTGCCGTCCTGAAGAATCTGCTGGTTCGGTTTCCTCCGTGGAATTGAGTTGGCGGCTTGTTCAAGTTCTTGGCCTCCAGAATGATTCCTTCTGCCTGACGACTCTGGTTGATGAGTTCCGGAAGTGTACGATTAGCCGTCGTCAAGATGAGCTTGCGGATTTCCGGATGCAATCCGCTCTCGAACTTCTCCACCTGCCATTCTTCATCATAAATGTTCCGATCAAAGTTGGCGTACTCGATCAGCTGCCCAAATTTAGCAATATACTCATTGACCGTCATGTTATCCTGCCTGAGTGACAGCAGTTCAGTGTGCTTCATCCTTCTCATTGCCTTAGGAAAATACTTATCCAGAAATACTTGTCTGAACACGGCCCATGTTAGTTCCACGTCCTGAGCTCTCAGCAGAGCCCTCGCACCAGTCCACCATGTTAAAGCTTCTCCCATCAGCTGGTACGACGCGTAATCAGTCTTTTGCGCTTCCGGGCATGCCATGCGTTCGAAAATATGCTCAATCATCTGCAGCCACTTTGCTGCAGCCTCAGGGTTGTCTTCACCCTCAAAGGTAGGTGGTTGGAAGTTGCGGAAGTCTTTCAACCTCCGACGGGCAATTTCTTCTGCATTTTCATGCAGTGGGGGTTGGTTCTGATTCTGTTGCCTATGATCGCGCCATTCTTGGCTCATATTCTGGATGAACGTTGCCAGTCCTCCAATGGTAGTGATAAGATCCTCTTCCGCATCGCCAGTCCTTCCCCGAGTTGAACCGCGACCACCTGCCATGATTCTGCACTCACAATATCAGGAATGAGTTGATCAGGCTCACCGCAAGTTATTCATGGCAGAAGTCTCAAGTAGGTACTCGAGTTCAATTCGGACAAGTTAGCTATGCATCCGTGTCTTATCCCAGACTAGACTAAACAATCTAACTATCCTAGTCAATATATACTTAAACTATAGCACATTTAGACAGTCAATCAGCAGATAACACAAACAGCAATCAATTCAATCAAACACAAGCAATTCCATGGACCAAACTGCTCTGATACCAATTAGTGTAACGCCCTCCCTTGTATGCATCCAAGAGAGTCGTTCGCTAAGCGGAATTAGAGTCGTTAACGTCACATGAGCTAACAAAGATTCTCATAGCAGAATAAAAATTTCAGCACTTAAATTCTTTTTACAAAGGTTTTCCAAAATAGCCGCTGTTCATAAAAGTTCAAGCTAACATAAAGATGATAAAGACTACAGTCATCCAAAAGTACCAAAACATTAATCATTACAGTCATCCATTTAAACAAACAGCAACAGTGATAATCCACGCATCAGCAATCAACAGCAAAATATCACTCCTTCAAATGCTCTTGCGTCCTCCTGCCATTTTGGAAAAATAGCAGCCCCGAAGGGGTGAGAATAATCCCAGTAGTGTGGCAACAAAACCAGTAATATAACAGTATCAACTAGGCACAAAATCATAAACAGTCACTTCAACATATCCTTGTTCCTTTTCCTTTTTCCTTTTTATCATATTCATATATATTGCGTATATAACGCCTTTCCTTTGCGCTTTTAGCACCGTCGTGCGCGCACTTCACAGTGGAATCAAATATACCCTTGGCACCTGAGCTCCATATGGATTCCAACTGTGGGCCTATGCGGACTGATGCCAAGTGTCCCATACCCCGGTACCTTGGGGATGCCTATATGATGCTTGCTCAAACACATGATCCTGTACATAACTATTCTACACAAGGCCTATATGATCTTGATACATGTATGTCATGCTATGCTTTCACACACAAGGCGTAAAAATGCGGTATGATGTAAGATGCATGCTTATATACCTTTCATATGCGTTATGCTGCCACATAACGTCTTTACCTCATAGTCATATAGCCATCACGGCACATTTTTGGCAGTTTCCTTTCATTATAATGGAACATAATATTTTTACGGCATATGGAGCATCATGTCACAATTTTATACCAGTAGTCAATAGTCACATTAGGCATCATCGCCTGACACTTACCTTTGCGTGCCTTAAATATTACCAAACAGCAGCGAAGTATCTCACTTCTTAAGCGCACCTAAATCAATTACAACTAATCATTTACAGTGGCTATTTACAGCAGAAACAGAGAGCATACAGCAGTGTCTTACAGTGGAAAACAGTGATCATACAGCAGTGTTTACAGCAGCAAAACAGTGAGCATACAGCAGTGTTTACAGCAGCAAAGCAGTGAGCATACGGCAGTGTTTACAGCAGCAAAACAGTGAGCATACAGCAGTGTTTACAGCAGCAAAACAGTGAGCATACAGCAGTGTTTACAGCAGCAAAACAGTGACGTTTTAAACAGAAACAGTGACGTTTTTAAAACAGAAACAGTGGCACTTTGGACTTCCAAAACAGTGGCATAAATCTTGGTTTTTGGACATTGAAACAGTGGCATATTATGGACTAAAACAGTGGCATTTTATGCATACAAATAGTGGCATAGAATGACTAAAACAGTGGCATTTTTATGCATAAAAACAGTGGCATATGATGACTAAAACAGTGGCATTTTATGCATAAAAACAGTGGCATATGATGACTAAAACAGTGGCATTTTATGCATAAAAACAGTGGCATATGATGACTAAAACAGTGGCCTTTTATGCATAAAAACAGTGGCATTTTAAGCATGGAAACAGTGACGTTTGATGACTAAACAGTGAGTGTCTTTATGCAGAAACAGTGGCTTAGGGAGCACTAAAACAGTGACATCTATGTGCAGAAACAGTGGCATCTAATGTGCAGAAACAGTGGTATATAATGTGCAGAAACAGTGGCATATATGTGCAGAAACAGTGGCATATAATGTGCAGAAACAGTGGCATATATGTGCAGAAACAGTGGCATTTTAATGTGATTTTGAGGAACCGAAACAGTGGCATTTCATCTTCAAAACAGTGGCACATCAAACCGAAACGGTGGCACATTTCTTCTTCAAAACAGTGGCATGTCCATACAAGAAATAGTGGCATAAGCTTAAACATAACCATAAGATTTTTATGCATACAAATCATCATGAAATGACTCCATACTTATACTTTAATCATGCTCAACCAAGGATCCAAAGCAACACATATACAAGGAGACATTCAAGCACACTTACATGGCTACACAAAGAAAGAGTTCTAAGTTCAAGGCCTACCTCTTGAAGCACACACTTCACCACACCCTTACTAGCTCTACTTCACAACAAGTCCTCTCTTCCTAGGATGTCCTATGCGCAACAAAGATGAGGAGGAACAACTTGGACAGCCACCAAAATGTGAGGGATCAAGACCGAACAGTGAGGTGAAAGTGAGGAGGAAACTACACTTGCTAGGAGGTCTTGAGTCACGGTTTGAAGGTGAGGGAAGGAGGGAGTTGGCTTGGCAAGGTCTTCTTGCTCCAAGGAAGCTTGTTGGTGCGGCTAGAGAGTGAGGAGGAGGGGGGATGTTGGCTGCACTTGGTCTTTCTTCCTCCTAAGGTTCTTGCAATGTTCAACTAGAGTGTGTGGGAGAGGGGAGAGGAGTTGGCTGCACAAGTGAATGGGGGGGCAGCCCCCTCTTGTGCGCATAAATAAGGGGAGAAGGGAGGAGGTTGCAATGATTTAACATCATGGTAAAAATCTGATTGCTTGAAGAAGTGGGGCTGCACACAAGGGTTGAACAAGTAAGGAGCTTGCTTCTAGCATACTCTAGGCACATGCAAAAGGGGTGGAAGAGATAGGTTCAGATCTGAGTTAGTGCCATTAAGTCAAAAGTTTCTCACACAAATGATCAAACTATGCGCATGGGATGGAGTGGAGAAGGTGTATCATAAGCACATGCAAGAGGTTCACTAAGTCAACAAGTAATTCAACTAGGTGGCAGCCCAAAAATCTGCATTTAGGCAGCCTAGGTGCGCAAATGATGAGAGGGAGAGAGGTGCATCATGAGTGCAGATTTTGTGGCAGTCTAAACACTCATTTTGGGGCTGTCTTGTGCGCATAAATTGATGAAGATGCAGCCCCAAGATTCTACTTATGATGCATGTGAAAACAAGGCAGGTTTGGCTCATGATGGGCTGCAAAAAGCTTGCCAAAATCTGCACAAATCAGTCTCATGATGGAAGTGCAAGAGGGTTCTCCAAGTCAACAAGTTAGGCAGTGTTGTGTCATAAGAAAAATCTGCACCAAGGCCCCTCCATGTGCGCCTAAATGGAGAAGTATGCAGCCTAAAATCATGCTAAAGTGCACATGTGTCTTCCATGCAATGCAACTGAAATCAAGTTATGCATAAGCAAGGTGAGGTGGCGGTTTTAACAAGGGAAAATGGCAGCTTACTAAGTCCTAATCACTCTCCTTTGTGCGCATGAATGAGTGGGAATTATCCTTGCCATGTGAGAGTTACTTGATACACAAGACACCTTAGTTGGACAAGGCTTAGGGAAGATAAGGGTGGACACAACCTTGGGCTGAATTAGCTTGATCCAAGAGCCATCCTTGGGCCATTGGCCACACACACAAAAGGATCCAATCACAAATCCAATAGTAACAAGTCCACACACACACACTAGCCCACTACCAAAGTCCAATGAACACTAAGGTCCTATAACACATACTCACATATGATTAAATTCACAAGTCTACATATGAATCTTCCTATGATTTAATTTAATTAATTACCTTAGTCTTGACCAAGGATAAAGATCAAACAATTCGCAAGCCATCACACATAGACCATAAATCCGAATTCTACACATGTACTTATAACATATAGTACTTATGTATTCTACTAATTATGCGGGATGTTACACCAAGGGTCTTATAACCTTATAATTTAACCCTAAGGTATCCAATATTACATATAAGCACTCATATTCAAATTTTCACGAATTCATCGGGGTTCCAATTCCCCACCATGTCAAAGATATACCACTAATTCCACATATACTCAATTGTTTCAACTCCCCATACATTTAGGGAAGACTTACCAACATTATCATCATAATATCAACTCAATTCAATCACACTTACTCACCATAAGACCAACATTCAACTATGGTTGCATTCTACCCAAAATGGTTAAACATCTTTTCTCAATTTATTTTCACTAAGTCCTCAATTACCTCAAATTCACTTACTAACATATCTATCCGTGGAGCAGTCAACACTGCACCCACCACCTCAGCCTAAGGACTGGCATTGGTGCTCCAGGGTTGTCACGAAGGCATCTTATACTGACCACACATTGAACACGAAGAAATGGGTTGATCAGGCCCAAACTAAGGAATCACATGTGTAGTAGTCAATAAGAGTCTACGTACAACTATACAGCACTTAACACAATCACACAATCATCAGAGTTCCCTAAGAAACTGCTCTGATACCATAAAATGTAACAACCCGTTACGTACCGGTATTGTTAACATTGATTATGATATTAAGCGCAGTTACAATCACAGTAATTGGGTTAATTAAATTACGGACAACTTTTTTTTTATCATATTACTTTTCATGACAATAACCTTTTCCGTAATCAATTAAAACAACACTATAATTGTAAATGCAATTCGCGGAAGCATACAGTTTACTAACATCACTAATCTTTCTTTTTATTCAACTCATTTGAACTCATCAAATTACTTTCATATCTTACCATGTTCTAGCCCTTTACATAAGCTATGCGTGGTTTCAAACCACGTACCATTTGGAGTTCTACCCACCAAGTTAAGCCCCTTACTTTTGGTCTAGAAAAACCTGAATTTTCAAAAATTACACTGTGGTAATCGATTACCAGTGGGTGGTAATCGATTACCACCTGTCAAAAATGAGGCAGTAGCCAAAATTTTCCTCCCCTGTTCTCTGGTAATCGATTACCAATCTTGGGTAATCGATTACCTCACATGGTACCCAAGCCTCAGTAATGGATTACCAGTGGAGACAGTAGCACTTATTTCGTCCCCTGTTGCATGGTAATCGATTACCAAGCTTGGGTAATCGATTACTATACAGCAAAAGTGACAGATTACAGCATTTTCAGCCCAAAAAGAGTTGTGTAATCCATCCCTAACACCTTAGTACTCCACACAACACTTAAACATACTCTAATGTAGGCTCTAGGCCCTTCCATCATGCATTTTCATTCAATCATGAATCATTTACAAAGTCCTCCAAATCATGGCCATTTTACAACAAATATGGACCGTTTTACAACATAAATACCAAGGCTTCAAATACAAGAAATGTGGCCATGGACAAGTCCCATGCTCACTCAAAATATACATCAAATCTAAAGGACTTAACATGTTGTCATGAACATACAAAGGCATGGCATTTCAACATGCACAAGTTCATGATCTAAATCTAAAACATTAAACCTATGCAAGGTATGTCCCAATCCAATACTCAACACATTGTGCCTCCAATATGCACCTCATGCTCCACTCTTCCAGGCTCAACCTAACCTGAAATGATGTCCCCAAACACGGGGTGAGATATACAAATATATCTCAGTAAACCAAGGGCCCTGGAGGCTTCTCCACCCCATGGCTCACTCAATGTGCAACAATGACATTAATGTAAAATGCATGACATACAATATCACCCACAACTGGAGACAAACCGAGAACATCCACAATTGGATTACGTTCAAGGACTCCATCTTATAACTCCCGAGACAATCCTGGCGCCTCTCCCATGGTTGAGAAGACTCCATGGCAAACCCAACCGGAACTCCTCATGAGCCCTATCCGGCGGATGTCCCACGTTTGGCTCATCCTGGTGTCGCTCCCAGAGTCGACCCCACGGCATACCCAACTGGCATCCCCACACGGGATGAAACCAGCGGATGTCCAAACCCAACACACGTCAACTGGCCAGTGACCAAACAATTTCACACATATCATGCAATAAAGCATGACCACACATAATCACACAATGTCCAATGACACAAAATCCAACCACAACCATCCACTAGGTGTGGTGGAGCACACAAGGGACTAAACCCCAGTTCCAAAGGTTACCTCAACACCGAGCCAATGCTCCATACGTAAGCTCCAAGCTTAATCCGCTTCCATAGCGTCCAAGAGAGGCAACCTAAATAATCAACAACATGATTATCAAACCATTTCCAAATCAATCATTTAATCTCAAAGTAATCATTCATTTTACATTCTTCCAATTCCACAACAACATACTAACCTACCATCCAATTAAACACCACTTTATATCATACAATCTCAACTACACAACTTTTACATCATTTTTCCTCCAAACCCCTCCATGGTTCGAATTCTTCAAAGGATGGTTCTACAAGGTTTTCAATTCCATTTTAACACTCATGCTAATCATATAATCATATTATCAACCTATACCAATGGTCCATCATTCAATTATTCAATTACACCACATACCAATTTCATGAAATTTCCACAAATTTTCCTAAGTTAAAATCTAACTTTTTCACCAAAATTTATCATAGCATTTCTAGCTTACAAGCATCATTCTAAGGCATTTTCATCTAATAGCATTTTTCCATCTCTATCATCACACATCTAAGATTTAAGACTTAGTGCATAAATTTCTAGATCTACAAAATCAACCACAAAGATACCACAAATATACTTACAATCTAGTGTATGCACACCACCAAGGTTCCACCAATCCAAAGGAAGACCAAAAGCTCCCAAAAACTCCAAGAACCACAATGGTTCGGATCTGACTTCGCCCAAAAACGCAGCAAGGAGGTGGTTTCATGGCTTGAGAGTACCACCAATGGCTTTAGAAGGTTGTTTACAATAATTTTCAACACCAAAACCAAGTGATTTGGTGGAGAAATGAAGAAATGGTGAGGGAAGAGAGAAATGGCTCTTGTTCTTTGCAAATGGAGGGGCTCACGGGTGGGGAAGAAGGAAAAGAAGAAGAGAAGGGCGTGGGGGTGAGTGGGGCCAAGTGGGTTTTGGTCCCGCGGGTCCCACACGCGATCTAACTTTAATCCCGATAAAATTTCTGATCATAAATTCTTAATCTACATATTTTTCCAGTCCATGACATATTTTTATTTCCCCAAAATATTGATAAAAATTTCCCACTTATCGGTACACTCATACCGCAGTATTTAACACTTAAAAATCACTATTCATCAATTTTTCCCAAATTTACCTATTCACTCAATTTTCCGCCCTGATTCCATTTCCAGCATTATTTTTATCATTTGAGATCCCTAACTCCATTTTTCATGCCTCGGTTTACACGGCTGGTCAATTACCATTTTGCCCTTTTTGCCCATTTTGGCCATAATTCTCGGATTTTCACTAATCCATCAATTTTAATTTCACAATTTATCAATTAAATTCTCATTTGAATTTACGAGGTGTTATAAAACACCCCTAATATATTAATTAAATTGATCGATACATATTCTTAACCCTCCAAATTAGTTTGAACGTTTCCTTTTGAGTTTTGAGACCTCACGTCACTTAAACCCCGGGCACTTCTCCCCTCATCCAACTGCTCAAACTCGTCAATACTCATGTGAAATCAATAGTAATATTGTTTTCAAATGGTAATTATGTGACATGAATTATTAATTATTATGTGACACAAAGATCACTTGGTGATCTTTGTGCGCTGACTGCGTGGACTAGTAAATGATGGCATTCTTCACGATGTATTGAAGTATTGACAGACAAAGTTGTAGTATTTTCAATGAAACAAATATTCTACAATCCCCAAGAGGAGGAGTAATCAAGAAAAATTGATGGGTTGCGCTACGGTGTTGAGCATAGGTTGTATAAGCCATAATAGATAATGAAGTATAACTGTAATAGGATACAATAATTATTAAGAATTGGAAATATGTTAAGAATTATGAAAAGATGTTGGAATCATGCGATAATGATTATGTTATAGACTAGGTCTAGTGACTAGTCAAGATAAATGTATAGACTATTCGTGGAAAGGAACATACCCAGGAAGTCACAGTGAGTTGTGCAAGTATTAGATATAATTATTATACCACTATTCCTATAATGAGGGTAGCCTCATGTGTTTATACAAAACACATTTTGCCGTTATACACGGGTATGATAGGGATATTGTTATCTTTGTGCGGCTTATGTGCCCGGAGAATATTATTATCTCTATGCGGCTTATGTGCTCGGAGAAGATGGTTACCTCTGTGCGGCTTATGTTCTCGGAGTGTATGGATACCTCTGTGCGGCTTATATGCCCGGAGTGTATGGCTATCTCTGCGCGGATTATGTTCCCGGAGACTATTATTATCTTCTATAAGGACTATGATCCTTGGAAGTATCATAAATTGATGAGATGACTGGTATAAGGGAAATGTTATATGTTGATGCACAACTGAGATTGTGCCATGTGAATAGCACAAGATGTGAGACATAAGGAAGAGGTATTTTCTGAGGCATGATTTGGAGCACTCTGTATTGTGCGCTCATCGAGAGTGGAGGCAATAGTGTGTGTGTTCACAAGTATGGTGAAATAATTTTCGGCTTCAAGTGATGTCGTAAAGTTTGTTGGGATTCTCGCCTTATGTGAAAAGAGATAATAGCTTAATTAAATGTAGACAGATTGATAAACGCCCTTCTAGGAAGGCTTGTGGTGATTGAGATTTTAAGTTGAGGCGGTCATGTGTTAGCCTTTGATGAAAGGTTAATTGTGTTGTAGTCAAGTACGAATGTGTAATAATAGCTGGAAACTGGATTTGCAATTGGTTAAATAAAAGTTGATAGCTTTGCTTTGCTGGTAGAGTGACTTATAGAGTAATGTATAATTGTATATGCAACTTATGGTGAAAGATGTGTTGATAATACACAATGTTGATGTTGTTTTGGCTGGGTACTAATGATGTATGGTCATTACTTGTAGTAGCCTTGAATATGTTGAGAGACTGGTATATCCACCCATGTCGAATTTTAAAAGTAATGGAGATGATGGATTTAGTTCCATATGACAGGATAAGTAGGTTTCAAAAATCCCTATATGTTGGGACTTGTATGTGAGAGATATGATATGGTACCCTCGACAGGTACATCATGGTTAAATGTAAAGATTATGAAATTGAGGTATACAGGCATGAAATATATGTTGAATTGATAGCATGAGTATGAACGATATGTAAACATAATTGTTGGTGGAAATCTTAGGCATTGTGCATTTAATATGAAAATCAATGATGAACTGTATGTTAAACCTGGAGATGGCTAACTTAAAGTGTAGGTATGGCCTTGTATATAGAAATTCATAAGTGGATTCGTGGATGAAGGCCTTAAAAGGGCCAATATGACGTATAAAGTATAATGAGTGGTCCATTAGGTAACAGTGAAATGTGTTCGGAAATTGATTCACCAATGTGTTTTGGTGGAAGTTAGTAAACATGTAAGGTTAGATGTGACTTTAGGTACAGAAAATGTACCTGTTTTGTGTTGGGTGCAGAAGTGGAATTGCACGTGCTTAGAGTAAAACATGGGTAGAAATACACGTATGTACGACCTATGGCTAAAGTCCGTAAATGGGGATTACTCCCTCAGAAAATGAAATTACCATGAGCGTAAACTAGATGATTAACTCGGTGAAATTACACTGAGGAACTGTTGAAATTCCATAACGGTATTTAATGTGGACTACGATGTTTAGAAAAATTGATTGTATAACAAAGTAAGACCAAATGATAAGTGGTACTGAAAAGGATTTCATGACGAAAGTTCTAGAGTTCGCAGGATTAAAATTCAGTTGAAGGATAATTACGGGATGAAATGTGTCAGAGAGTGATAGGTGCCTGTGAGGCACATATTGAGTTGGACTGGATATGATCCTACGTGGATATTGTTGACAAACTAACTAGGTTAGCACACCCTCCAAAAGAAACTATGGGCTATATATGTAAGATAACCCAACTAGTGAAAATGAATTGGTCAATCAGAGGAAGTTCGCAACTGCGACGTATGCTCCGGATGATCACATGTGGTGATACCGGATGATATTTAAATTTGGGAGGACCTGAAGACTCCCATTGGTCCTATTGAAATACTGGACCATCGTGAAATGAGGCTGAGAAGCAAGATAATTGCAATGTTAAAGAATCAGTATGAAGGATGTACACCTGAAGAGGATACTTGGAAACGGGAGAATGAGATTCTCCGACTGTATCCTGAGTTAGCGGATAGGTCTAACTTAATTTTGCGTACAAAATTTCAAAAAGGTGGGGTGAATATAACACCTCATATTTCTAAATACATAATTATTTATGATAAGGTGATTTAAAAGGGAAGGATTAGTGAAATTCCTGATATTAAGGTCAAACTGCGTGAAAAGGGCAAAATGGTAATTTACCAAACACGTAACCATAGGCAAGAAAAATTGAGTAGGAGGTCTCAAATGGTAAAAATAATGCCGGAAATGGATTCAGAATGAAAAATCGAGTGGACAGGCAAGTTTTGGAAAATCTGATGAATAATGATTTTTCCGGTGTAAAATACTGCGGTATAATTGTACCGATAAGCGTGAAATTATGATCAGTATTTACATAAAGTAAAAATGAACGAAAAAATACATAGGTTATGAATTTGTGGTTTAAATTTGGTGATTCAATAAAGTTAATTCGCATGTGGGACCCACTTAAGTGACTTAAGTGTACGAAAAGTCAAATTACACACTCAAATCAGCTTCTCTCTCCTCCTTTCCTCTTCATCACCCGCGGACTCCATGGTTGCTTGTGGAAGTTTTGGTTCAAAACTTCAATCACTCAAAACTCCCTCTAAACCTACTCAAATCCAAAAGTGTAAAACATCAAAGTTGTTCCAAATCACCTTGCGAACATCTTTCCTTCCTTGAGTGAGCCACGAAATTGAGTGTACAAGGAGATCATTTTCCTGTGGTGGGTGGCGGTTTTGATGAAATTGGTGGTGGTTGGTGGCGATTTTGGACCGTTCAAGTGTTGAAACTTGTCCTTGGGTTGCCTAGGAGTTGATTGGTGGTAAGTTTTCACACTCATGGAGTTTTTATTGAGATCATAAAATGGATGAGTGTTTGATTATTTGTTGGTTGGTTGATGTGGTTAGAGGCTTTTAATGATGTTGCTTATAACACCTCGTATTTCTAAAACGTATAATTATATATGAAAATAAGGATTAAAGGGTAGGATTAGTGAAAATTCTGAAATTAAAGCCAAAATATAAAGGAAGGGTAAAGCGGTAATTAGCCAAACACGTAACCCTAGGAAAGTAAAATTGAGTAGGAGGCCTCAAATGAGAAAACTAACCCTAGAAATGGATACAGAACGAAAAATTGAGTGGTTAGGCAATTTTCTGAAAATTTGGTGAATAGTGTTTTTACCAGGTAAAAATATTGCGGTACAGTTGCACCGTAAAATGTGCCAAATGAAGTTTGAGCTCTAGGTTTGGATATAAGTTATAAATGGTACATAGGACTAGAAAATATGATTTCTAGTGAAAATTGATGAAAATTACTGTGTTTTGGGGAAGCGTGCCCACGACGCGCATAACAGCTTAAAATTGTGATTTCTTCGAACGATCGGAAAACTCTGGGTTCATCTGATCAAGGGAAATTAAAGAACAATGGTTAATGTTAAAAATTAAAGTTTCTAAATAGATTGTGAAATTAAGGACGTTTAGCGAAATAGGCAGGAAATTCGAGTAAGTTTGAGATCGCGTGAGGTGGCGGTCGGGCCCACCTCACTGAAAGTAAACTGGCCTTTGAAGGCCGATGCATGTAAGGTGTAAAACAAAAAATTTTACTGCGGAACATACATGCACACATAGGTTCATGCTTTAAGACAGCATGATGTTACCTTGTTTTTGGCCTGATCAGTCAGGGAGATCAGATGTCAGGCTTGAAGGGTTCAAACCCTCTAATGGTGATCCACACCACCGTTCGTCAATGATGCAAGAACCCTTTCTTGAAAGCCACCAGATGAACACCACAGTGAGGCTTGCTATGCGCACAAGTGGTGAAGGTGGAGGCTAGGTATTCTGTTTGGAAAGGTGTAGTGAGCTACCCTACAGAATGGTGCATAGATGGAGGAGAGTTGGCTAGGTTTTCACAAAACCCTAAGGTGAGGAACAAGTCATGCGCACACTTGGAGAGGAGGAGGGATTTTAAATCATTAAAAATGAAAACAAAATTTCAAAAACATTTGAAATTTGCGCATGGATTAGGGAGGATAAGGTGGAGCTGTTGCAAAACAAATTTTGCCAACAACCTCCAATCTTATCCACATGAAATTAAGTTCAAAATAATTTAAACTTAAATTCATAAACTATCATATCGTATATACTTTTCATGCGCATAATTCAGCCCTAGAAAGGGTCCAAATATATTGTTTGCATTCAAAATTTGAATCAACTCACCCACTGATTCCCTCAACCACCAAATCTGAATGGAGGTTTGTTTTAAGTGATAAGATGACATTCTTATCACTTAAACTTGCGCACCAAACAGCCAAGGAAGTGCTTCCAAAGATGCTTCTTGATCCAAGGAATATGCTCCAATAAGATCATGTCTTATCCTTTTGTTATGAAACAACTTTTCAAAACCAATTCAAATTCGAATTCAAACACTTGAATTCAAACGATCAAACATTCAAATTCAAAATTCAAAATTCAAAATTTCAAATTTCAAATTCAAAATTCAAATCCAAATTCAAATTTCAAATTTCAAATTTCAAATTCAAAATTCGAAATTCAAATTCTAAATTCAAATTTCAAAATTCAAATTTCATATTCAAAATTCGAAATTCATATATTTGATTATTAATTTAACTAATTAAATTAATTAGTAATGGCTTGGACTATCCAAGCCCATTACTAAACTCCATGCACCACCCACCCATTTAGGTGGGCTTCCAAACAGCTTCTTGGGCTAACAACCATTATTAGGCCCAATACCTTTAAAGCTAGTCCATCATGACTACAAGGTGTTAGTGTGTGACCCATTAGGTCCAACTTAGCTTCTGACATAATTGGGCTTGGGCCCAACAAGCCCACAACCCAATTAATGACAACACAGAGCACTAGCAATGCTTTGTTGCCCCAGAACTAGTCAGATTAATGACTTGATCAACCTATTGCACATATTTGGTTGCCGTATGTATTTCCCTTCGTCTCGGTTATCTTCCCATTAACCTAGGGTAAGGAAATGTATTAACCCCTGAGGTTTAGGGTAAGCTTTATTCGAAATAGGGAATCTTCAATTTACTGACTCTAAAGGCAGATCATCTCATGATCTCTTTTACTATGCATAGATTCCCGAGTCCCTGTAAATGTCATCCCGATTTCTCCGGTTTACAGATAACCTAATCTCTCACAGAGATTTGACGAATTCCTTCAGCTTATTACCCTAGCCCTGTGCCCTTTAAGGACACGCCCAACAGTATACCTATGAGTCTCCATGTTTCAGGCAGACGAGGTATACAATCAAAACATGTCTTCAAGAACACAGTCTAGGTAATAACTTCTGGTCTAAGGAAAGACATACCCAAACATAAAGAGATTACTCTAATGACACTATCTGTGAGATTTCCTCATAGAGTCTCTTTTTGGGTCTGTTCAGTGCGAGCTATACTCTTATAGGTCCACCCATGACTTTAGCTAAGATATCTCCATATCTGCAGCTCATGAGGTCTTTACCTTGTATCCATATACAAGTAGATAAGTCGTACTAGTCTTTACTCGAGATCATTGATCCCCAAACTCAGTGTCTCTAGACTAGGAACATATAATTAGGAATAGACATACAATATCCTTGAATCCTCATGATCGTGATCTCATCACAGATACTCAAGAGATACCTGTTCTATTCCAAGGGGTTTATCCAGTTCGTTCATATAATATTAACAGTAATATCGAGACACAATATGAAACTGAATAAATAGTGCTTTCATTTATTTGCGATAAACAAAGTTCTACATCTAGTGTCCTTTATTTAATCAAAAGATTGTCTCTAGGACACCCATTTGCTAACAAGCTCCCACTTGGCCTAGAGCCAATCAGACCTAAGTCGTATGCCCAAAGCCTCATAATGACTATCATGTTTTCTCTGAGAAACAGCCTTTGTCAGAGAATCGGCCAGGTTATCGTCTGTGGGAACATAATCCATTTTTACATCATTCCTATCAATGATTTCTCTAATCAAATGATATCTGCGGAGCACGTGTTTAGATCTTTGATGAGACCTAGGTTCCTTTGACTGCGCAATGGCTCCTGTGTTGTCGCAAAGCAACTGTATGGGCTCATCCACGCTTGGAACCACCCTTAGTTCACTTATGAACTTCTTGATCCACACTGCCTCCTTAGCTGCTTCTGAAGCAGCTATGTATTCAGCCTCTGTCGTTGAATCTGTTGTTGTCTCCTGCTTGGAACTTTTCCAAGACACTGCCCCACCATTTAAGGTGAATACGAATCCTGACTGTGACTTGCAGTCATCTTTGTCACTCTGAAAGCTGGCATCAGTGAACCCTTTCACTATTAACTCATTAACCCCACCATAGACCAGAAACGCATCCTTAGTTCTTCTTAAGTATTTAAGAATGGTTTTGACTGCCGTCCAGTGACCCTCTCCAGGGTCTGACTGGTATCTGCTCGTAATGCTTAAAGCATATGAGACATCTGGTCTCGTACATATCATGGCATACATGATGGATCCAATAGCCGAAGCGTATGGAATTCCACTCATGCGATCCTTCTCAGGCTGTGACTTAGGACACATAGCCCTTGATAGGTGTACCCCATGACTGACAGGAAGAAAACCCCTTTTCGACCCTTCCATGCTAAACCTCTTTAACATCTTGTCAACGTACGTGGATTGAGATAAACCCAGCAGCCTCTTGGATCTATCTCTATAGATCTTTATACCAAGTATAAAGGCTGCCTCTCCCAAATCCTTCATGGTAAAGTTTTCTGAAAGCCACTCTTTCGTTATTTTTAATGTGGGGATGTCATTTCCTATTACCAATATGTCATCTACATAAAGCACTAGGAAGACAACATTACTCCCACTAACCTTTCTGTAAACACAAGGTTCATCCTCGTTCTTGATAAAACCGTTACTCTTAACGACTTCATCAAAACGTATATTCCAACTCATTGATGCTTGCTTTAGCCCATATATTGACCTTTGTAGTTTGCATACCATATGCTCCTGATCTTTGTTTTCAAAGCCTTCAGGTTGTGTCATGTACACTTCCTCCTTCAAGAACCCATTCAAAAAGGCGGTCTTGACATCCATTTGCCAAATTTCATAGTCGTGGTATGCTGCTATTGCAAGCATGATCCTAATAGATTTGTTCATGGCAACTGGTGAGAAAATTTCATCATAGTCAACTCCTTGTCTTTGACGATACCCTTTTGCCACCAACCTAGCTTTGTAGGTCTGAACGTTGCCATCTGCATCAGTCTTTCTTTTAAAGACCCATTTATTACCGATAGGAACTATTCCTTGCGGTTTAGGATCCAAGGTCCATACCTTGTTCTGATACATCGAATCCATTTCAGATTCCATGGCTTCAAGCCATCTTGAGGAGTCAACATCTTTGACCGCCTCCTCGTAGTTACTTGGTTCATCATCCTCAACAGTTTGCTGATTCTCAATCACAAACCCGTACCTTTCAGGTGGATGGATGACCCTCGTAGATCTACGGAGTTGTGTGTTTACTTCTCCATTGGAGAACATCGCCTGCGGAGCAGACTCGGGTTCCTCAATCTGTTCTTGTGGATCTTGCACTTCTTCAAGATCAATCTTATTCCCACTGCCTCCTTGAGAGATCAAATCCTTCTCAAGGAACTCAGCATTCTTTGACACAAACACTTTGTGTTCTTCCATGGAGTAGAAGTAGTATCCCTTAGTACCTTTAGGATACCCCACAAATAGACATTTAGTACTCTTAGCACTAAGCTTGTCTGATGTCAACGCTTTGACATAAGCTAGCGATCCCTATACCCTGAGGTAACTCAGGTTGGGTCTCTTACCACTCCATATCTCATATGGTGTGGTCTGAACAGATTTAGACGGTACCCTATTTAGAAGGTATGCCGTTGTGTCTAAGGCATATCCCCAAAACGATTTTGGAAGTTGAGTCTCACTCATCATAGACCTAACCATGTCTAACAAGGTCCTGTTACTCCTTTCGGAGACACCGTTTTGGTGTGGTGTGTAAGGAGCGGTAAATTGTGAGAGAATTCCATTTTCTCTCAGATAACCCTGAAACTCGTGGCTCAAATATTCACCACCACGATCTGATCGTAATGTCTTAATCATCTTGCCACGTTGTTTCTCCACTTCATTCCTAAACTCTTTGAACTTTTCAAACGCTTCAGATTTATATCTCATTAGGTATATATACCCAAATCTTGATTTGTCATCTGTAAAGGTAATGAAATAAGAATATCCACCTCTAGCCTCAATAGACATTGGGCCACATACATCAGTATGAATGAGTTCTAATAACTCACTAGCCCTATGACTCTCAAGCCCTTTGGGCTTTTGTTGAATCATTTTCCCAGCTAGACAAGATTCACACTGTCCATAGGATTCCAAATCCATGGAGTCCAGGTATCCATCTCTATGCATCCTAGACAATCTTGTTTCATTTATGTGCCCTAGTCTACAGTGCCAAAGATAAGATTGATTATCCGTCCTAGGTCGTTTCACATCTATATTGAGCACTTCATTTCCCATTTCCAACATATACAATCCATTTATTAAAGAAGCAGTACCGTAAACCATATCATTCAAAATGATAGAAAAAGTACCATCCCTAATACTGAAAGTATAACCATCTTGTTCTAAACAAGAAATTGAAATAATGTTTCTAGAAATATGCGGAACATAAAGACAATTATTCAAATGCAATAAAAGGCCCGTAGGCAAAATAAGGTCAGCATCTCCAACTGAATGAGCAGCAACTCTTGCTCCATTACCAACGCGGAGATCCACCTCGTTTCTATCTAATCACCTTGGGCTCCTAAGTACCTGCAACATATTGCAGATATGAGAACCACATACGGTATCCAATACCCATGAGGATGGATTAGCATAAGAATAATTTATCTCAATCATGAAAATACCTGAGGCAGAAGCATCACCATGCTTCTTGTCCTTCACATTGTTCAGGTAGTCTGGACAATTCCTCTTCCAGTGGCCTTTCTTGCCACAATGGAAGCACTCAGCATCACCCTTGTCCTTAGGTGCCTTCTTACCCTTCTTCTTGCCCTTCTTCTTCTTGGATTTTCCTTTGGGCTTAAGGGGGTCACCTTTTGCAGGCTCCTTACCCTTTCCCTTGACCTTGCTAGGCCCACCAATCAAAAGAGCCTGTGTCCTATCCTTCTTGATAGACACTTCAGTTGTTGTTAACATGCTTAACGACTCAGGCAAGCTCACTTGCATCCCATGCATATTGTAATTCATGATGAATTGACTGAAGGAAGGTGGAAGTGAGGTGAGGACTAAGTCATTACTTAGCTCGACATCCATGATGAAGCCTAGGTTTCCTAGCTTCTCAATCAGCCCGATCATCTTGAGAACATGGCTGCCAACAGACATGCTCTCAGTCATCCTACAAGAGAACAGTTCTCTTGAGGCCTCATACCTCTCATGCCTGCCTTTAATATCATACAACTCCTTGAGATGTACGATAATAGAGGGAGCATCCATATGCTTATGCTGCTTTTGCAGTTCAGGCAACATGGATGCCAACATGATGCATACTGCCATCACATTGTCATCCAAGTGCTGTTGATGGGTTACGAAATCAAATTCCGCAAACCCTTTTTCCCCTTCCCGTGGAGCTACGGGTATTACAGCATCTAAAACGTAGGCAATCTTTTCGGCCCTTAGAACTATTCTTAGGTTCCGATACCAGTCCATAAAATTTGAACCGGTCAGTTTATTCGTATCGAGTATTGAACGCAGTGACAGTGGATTAGCCATACTATAAGCTGAAAAGGATGTAAAGATAGTTTTAGTTAATATACGGTTATGTAGTTAAAAGCAAATTATTAAAGACTTGAAATAATTTGCCCCTCCCACTATTTTATCTAAGTCAATGACCCTTCCTTTTGACTTAGGGTTAATCTACTTTAGATTTTTACCTTAATGGGATTAAGAGTGCGATTATTTATTTTAATCTCCGTCTGAGACCGCAAGATTAATCTAAATAAAGGGTTGATCTTTATCAATAGTATCTCATACCCTCTCTTAACATTAGGTTGACAACACTTTGTCACTTAGTGGTGCATCTCATGCAACCAACCTAGCACCATTACCCTAAGCACATAAGCCCGGCTGTGCCTGCAACTTATGTCTTAGTTAAGCATTAAAACAACACCCTAAATGTCTTACACTTCAAACACTACTCTAGCCCAACGAAATAGTGGGTCCCAACTGAGTTGTGGAGCACCACTATGTAGAAGAGTTTTGAGTAGCATTGGTGGTGGGAGGTAATCATATGCTTAATTATTTATTCCTTTTAAGGGTTCCTTTTATCTTGGGGTTAATTAGGTCCCATCATACGCATATTGTAAGTTATCATGCTAGTCGTTACCTATGTCAAACATCTATCGGTATACACTAGTCGCTATTGGACAAACATAATAACCATACAAAACGCGGTTTGCCCAATTCATGCATACTAGACGTTCTAATCATACATGCATATAAACAGTTTATATTGAGACAGCCATTCCCTTTTGCTTCTTTAAGCAACGGCCGCTTGTCGTCTATACGCCACTAGCCTATTTCTCTAATTACAAATAATTAAAGAAACTCCATAACATTTTGGAGGAACAAAATTACAAAATTTAAATTACAAATACACTTGTAAATTAAAAGGCGCGATTACACATTAATTTAAAATTCAAAATTCAAATCCGGGCACCATGACCATCCCCTTCCTGTTTGTACCTGAAAAGTTCAAAACTTGCAAACACAAACATTATATTATCACATAATATTTTCACATGTATTTTGACATTTAACATTTAAACATCAAAATAACATCAAGATTCATAATCTTAAATTTCTCATTGGCCGAATTTAAAAAACAATTTTAATTCAAATTTTGTTAATTCTTTCTTAAAGAAAATAAAATTAAACCATGCATGTAGCCATAAACCCCTTCATGGCCGAATCATATAGGTGACTATATGATAAATTTTGTCACAAAATTTCATGCATATAAACATGACACAATTCATGGAGAAAAATAAGAAATCATTCAAGGTACTCTTAGTACCCTCCATGGCCGAATCTACCCTTTCAAAAAGGGTGTTCCTTTTAAAACTTTCATAAAGAAAAAGAAACTAAACCATGATGCATAATGTTTTATGAACACAGAATCAAATTTACATGTTCATAAAAACAAAAAATTTAACACTTTAAAGGATTTGTGATTCAAAATCCATATGCAGAATTTAAACTTTAACCCTTTAAAGATTTTTGACCGTGAAAAAATCCTTTCACAAACAAGGTACCATCACCCGTCGATGGTAAAGCAACCGGGCTCTGATACCACTTGAAAGTAAACTGGCCTTTGAAGGCCGATGCATATAAGGTGTAAAACAAAAATTTTTACTGCGGAACATACATGCACACATAGGTTCATGCTTTAAGACAGCATGATGTTACCTTGTTTTTGGCCTGATCAGTCAGGGAGATCAGATGTCAGGCTTGAAGGGTTCAAACCCTCTAATGGTGATCCACACCACCGTTCGTCAATGATGCAAGAACCCTTTCTTGAAAGCCACCAGATGAACACCACAGTGAGGCTTGCTATGCGCACAAGTGGTGAAAGTGGAGGCTAGGTATTCTGTTTGGAAAGGTGTAGTGAGCTACCCTACAGAATGGTGCATAGATGGAGGAGAGTTGGCTAGGTTTTCACAAAACCCTAAGGTGAGGAACAAGTCATGCGCACACTTGGAGAGGAGGAGGGATTTTAAATCATTCAAAATGAAAACAAAATTTCAAAAACATTTGAAATTTGCGCATGGATTAGGGAGGATAAGGTGGAGCTGTTGCAAAACAAATTTTGCCAACAACCTCCAATCTTATCCACATGAAATTAAGTTCAAAATAATTTAAACTTAAATTCATAAACTATCATATAGTATATACTTTTCATGCGCATAATTCAGCCCTAGAAAGGGTCCAAATATATTGAGTAGTTGCATTCAAAATTTGAATCAACTCACCCACTAATTCCCTCAACCACCAAATCTGAATGGAGGTTTGTTTTAAGTGATAAGATGACATTTTTATCACTTAAACTTGCGCACCAAACAGCCAAGGAAGTGCTTCCAAAGATGCTTCTTGATCCAAGGAATATGCTCCAATAAGATCCTGTCTTATCCTTTTGTTATTAAACAACTTTTCAAAACCAATTCAAATTCAAATTCAAACACTTGAATTCCAACGTTCAAACATTCAAATTCAAAACTCAAAATTTCAAATTTCAAATTCAAAATTCGAATTTCAAAATTCAAATCCAAATTCAAATTTCAAAATTCAAATTTCAAATTTCAAATTTCAAATTCAAAATTCGAATTTCGAAATTCAAATTCTAAATTCAAATTTCAAAATTCAAATTTCAAATTCAAAATTCGAAATTCAAATATTTGATTATTAATTTAACTAATTAAATTAATTAGTAATGGCTTGGACTATCCAAGCCCATTACTAAACTCCATGCACCACCCACCCATTTAGGTGGGCTTCCAAACAGCTTCTTAGGCTAACAACCATTATTAGGCCCAATACCTTTAAAGCTAGTCCATCATGACTACAAGGTGTTAGTGTGTGACCCATTAGGTCCAACTTAGCTTCTGACATAAATGGGCTTGGGCCCAACAAGCGCACAACCCAATTAATGACAACACAGAGCACTAGCAATGCTTTGTTGCCCCAGAACTAGTCAGATTAATGACTTGATCAACCTATTGCACATATTTGGTTGCCGTATGTATTTCCCTTCGTCTCGGTTATCTTCCCATTAACCTAGGGTAAGGAAATGTATCAACCCCTGAGGTTTAGGGTAAGCTTTATTCGAAATAGGGAGTCTTCAATTTACTGACTCTAAAGGCAGATCATCTCATGATCTCTTTTACTATGCATAGATTCCCGAGTCCCTGTAAATGTCATCCCGATTTCTCCGGTTTACAGATAACCTAATCTCTCACAGAGATTTGACGAATTCCTTCAGCTTATTACCCTAGCCCTGTGCCCTTTAAGGACACGCCCAAAAGTATACCTATGAGTCTCCATGTTTCAGGCAGACGAGGTATACAATCAAAACATGCCTTCAAGAACACAGTCTAGGTAATAACTTCTGGTCTAAGGAAAGACATACCCAAACATAAAGAGATTACTCTAATGACACTATCTGTGAGATTTCCTCATAGAGTCTCTTTTTGGGTCTGTTCAGTGCGAGCTATACTCTTATAGGTCCACCCATGACTTTAGCTAAGATATCTCCATATCTGCAGCTCATGAGGTCTTTACCTTGTATCCATATACAAGTAGATAAGTCGTACTAGTCTTTACTCGAGATCATTGATCCCCAAACTTAGTGTCTCTAGACTAGGAACATATAATTAGGAATAGATATCCAATATCCTTGAATCCTCATGATCGTGATCTCATCACAGATACTCAAGAGATACCTGTTCTATTCCAAGGGGTTTATCCAGTTCGTTCATATAATATTAACAGTAATATCGAGACACAATATGAAACTGAATAAATAGTGCTTTCATTTATTTGCGATAAACAAAGTTCTACATCTAGTGTCCTTTATTTAATCAAAAGATTGTCTCTAGGACACCCATATGCTAACACTCACTTAAGTGGACCTTGCCGCTTGGACAACACCACAAAATCAGCTCCTTCTCTCTCCTCCTCCCTCACCAAAACAGAGTTGCTTCCATGGAAGGGGAAGATTTGACTCAAAATCTTCTTTCTCTCATAACTCCTCCCATACAACCTCAAATCAAGAAAAGTTTGTGAACAAAGTTGTTGGAAATCATCATTCGAACACATTTCACCAATTAGTTTTCCTTGAAACCCTCTCATTTGAGAGAAATGGGGCAAAACCATCCACAAATTTGAGAGGAGTTTTGGGATTTTTGGAGTTGTTTGTTCAAGCCATTGCTTGGGGATCACTTGGAGGGTTCCTAGGCCAAGCTTGTGAGTATATTTCAACACTTTTTATGGCTTGGTTCATGAATCTAAACTTTGAAAACCTAGAGCATGTTTGTGTGATTGATGTAGTTAGAGAGCTCAAATGGAAATTGTGTATTAGACAATTATGGCTTAGAATGATGTTTTGGAGTGATAAATGCCATAAAAATTATTGAGAAATTTGGATGATAACTTAGTGAATTTTTGGGTTGTGATTCCATGACTTTGTGATTTTGATTGGTTGTAGGATTGTGTAATTGAGTTGTTGAGTTTTAGTGTGACACCCTCCCCTGTACGCGTCCAAGGGAGTTGTCTGCTAAGCGGATTATAGAGTCGAAATGTTAACGAGTAAAATTTCTTGTTCATTAATTTTTTTTCATAATACCAATGAGAAAAGCTTGCCTAGAAAACTGACTTTGAAAAAAGTAAAAATAGCAAATAAATCTTTAAAAAGGCTTTCACTGCACAACTCTGATTTTCCTGAAAACAGCCTGTCTTGCAAAAATAATGTAAATTCGAAATCAAAATCTTAAAAAATATTCTTTGACGCAAGAAAACTAGACATCCGGAGCTACGCTTACATATAAATTATAAGCGAATCGGAGGTGAATAGCCTCCTGGAACAGAACTCGCAAAGTACTCGAAAATTCTTTGTATTTTTCCAAAAACCTCCTAACTTGCAAAAATCATAATAAATCGGGATTCCAGAATTTCAATGTAAGGTTCATAAAATCTGAAAGTACACAATTGGGGCTTTACATACATATAAATTATACATCATTCAGAGGTCTGTAGCCCCAGAACGACAACTCGCAAGGTGCTCGCAAAAACATTTCAAAAATCCGAATTTAAGTACAACAGCAATTATTTTCACAAACTAATTACCAGAATTATTAACATCATGCTACACTTCTTTTCAAAATAGAACATACATCATGCTATGTCATTCTTTAAGAAACTACACTCAACAGAGACAGCGAGCAAACAACAAGGTTGTCAACAACATAACTTAACAGAATTGTCATGTAATCATATCATCAAACACTTCCTCAAATGCTTCTAGGTCCTCCTAATTTATAAAAATTGCAGCCCCAAAGGGGTGAGAAAAATCCCAGTAGTGTGGCAACAAAACCAATAATGCAACAGTACTAACTAGATACAGAATCACAAAACAGTCGCATCATCAAGTGAAATTCGACAGATACTAATAATCATAGCGTATATAACGCCTAAGAGTAGCTTATATAATGCCAAAGGTGTACGCTCATAGCACAATAGTGCGCGTACTAACAAGCACAATGGAGGTCCCTAGGTGGCTCCTCAAGAGGGTTCCAACTGCGACCTATGCGGACTGAAGCCAAGTGTCCCATACCCTGGTACCGTAGGGATGCCTATATGATGCGTGCTCAAACGTATGCTTATTTTTCATAATTATTTTCAAAAACCAGCATGAAATTTATGCATGTATGCTATGTCATGGTTCACACACAAACAGCAAAATTCATGATATGCGTATGCATGACTAGATATTATTCAAGATAGCATATATCTCATTGATTTTCCCATATCAAGATGTCGAATCATAATTAATCCTCAAAACAAATATCTAGCATTTTATACCATGAGCAGAATCCAAATAACATATACAAAAGTTCCAAACCGAAACACAAGAGAGCAACGTTCACAATCCATGCACTAGCTAGCAGTCACAGAATGTAATACCACCAGACACTTATCTCGTGTGCCACAATTATTTATTAAACAACAGCAACAATCAGTCCACACTCAAGGGTTATTCGCACCTAAGCAAGAGTGCAATTAAATCAGAATTTTTCTCATACGATTCAACAATTCACAAACAAACATGCCCTGCCTCCTAGTCCATGTACTTATTCAGGTTATCATGCCTCTTTTACTAAATCAAATTCTGATTGCATATTCATTTAATAACTCGTTAACAGCAAAAGAACTCAAGGCTTCCGGTCTATACAAATTCGGTTTATTGGGTTCCTTTCCTAATAATTTTCTGACTTCACATAACACTTACTAACTTGTTAACAGCGAAGAGTTCAAGGTTTGTCAAGTCACATAAAATCGGTTTTAATCATTAAAATACATTAGGGATTTTTATTCTTATAATCCTATTATTCATATACTATGTCCCTGTCTTCCAATTTCTAGTATTTTAATTAGGTTATCATGCTTCTTACACTATTAATTTTCTGTACTACATTTTATTCCACTAATTGATAGTAAATGACAAAAATTCCAATTTTCCTACATGCATACAGATTGGTTTTTATCTTTATGACTATCCCCTAAATTGTTCAATTCCTTCTTTAACATAACCACACCTCTCTCACTTGGCCATGAATAATTACTTTATAGCATGTTGTCCTTATGAATTCACTACATGAAATGTTAGATTATCACACTGATTAAAAGGGCAGCCCCAAACTCATGACAAAGAGCTATTTTCCAAGCTCTTACGATAAATTCTCGGGATTTACATACACCAAAGGCCCAAAGGTTTAACCGTTGAACCGAATAAAAAGGAAAGGACAACATAATACTTCCTACGACACAAGGCATGGTCCCTTAATTTTCTTATCATGCGACCTTCTATGATTTCCCATATACAAGAGTGTAGATTTATTTTTCTCACAAGAAGGGCAGTCCAACAATTTACATGGGGCTAATTCCAAGTTCATAAATTTCAGCTTGGGGTTTACCTACATCAACACCAAGAGGGCGGTTCAAAGAACAGAATCAATGCAAGGGGATTACCAAAAATACAGGGTCCTCCTAGTAAAACATGGTAGTGCGCTCATTGTGACCCTCACACAGGCTGCCTACTCGAATTTAAACATACAATGCTATATCATTATTCTGTCCAAAAATAGCAGTTCTAAAGCCTGACAAATAGTTCTCTTCCAATCATAAGATAGTTGTTTAAACATGCATCAACTCCTAGGCTGTACCAATTAACAGAATTCAGAAAACGAAAATGGCCAGCATCACTCATCCTCCTATTGTACATGTATTGGCCGAACCATTAATGAGTAATTAAGGGTTTAATTGTTATAATTTACTTTTACTTGAGTTCATTCAGTTCTACGGCAGTCCAAGGCAGGAAACAGGGAATAGGATAGCAAAACATGGTCCTCTTAAATTTCATGCAGCAGCGATTAGAATATTAAGAAGGAATAACAAAAATACATCTCCGTTGGTACATGGCAGGCCGAACAGGTAGAGAAACAGAAGGGAACTCTTAGAACTCAGATTTACCTCCATGAATGCCTCCAAGATTAGTGCTTCAAGCAAGGGATGCAGCCTTCATATCCCATTCTTCAAGAATTCGAACTCACAGCCGAATGCAAGGGTGGTGCGACCCCATCAAGCAGAATATTCTCTTACTCAAAGCGGAGCTGTACGCACAAGAGAGGGAAAGGATGTTGAGCTTCAACCTCCTTGCTTAAGGTTACACGGCTGACCAGAAATAAACGGATGGGTATGTGTTGCAACCGATCCAATGGGCTCTGCGGGTAACGATCCAATGGGCTCTGTTGATCATAGGCCCGTTCGCCAGAAGAAGAAACCCACATACTTAATGGACTATTAAGTCATCCATTGCTTAATGTTGAGAGATCAGTTGTAATTAGGAAATTAAGGGGAAAGCATGAATGTTTGTACATGATACGATTATATAGCCAGATGTGGCGTGAATAGAAAATATAGAAAAGTTGGACACTTCTCTCTCTTATCTCTCTCTCTACTCACCTCTCTCTCTTCCTCTTCTTCACCTCCCTAACAGATCTGAACCCTTACAATTTGGTGCTTTCATTCCATCTCTTCCTCCCTATCCATGGCAGACAATACCAGAATGAAGGATCTCCATCAGCGCTTGGAAACCTTGGAGCAACAGTTTCATGCTGCTGAATTGGTTAGAGAACAACAACACACTGATCTGCACGATTCACACACCCAACTCCATAATTCCCAACAACAATTGCACGAGTCCCAGCTTCGTTTTCAACATGACCTTACGCGTCTGATTGATCTCACTACTGCCGATCGTGGCATTCTGGACGCTACACCTCATGGGAATGCTGCTGCAGCAGTAGACAATCCCAGATCCCGTCAGGTGAAGCTTGATTTTCCCCATTTCTCTTCCGGCGATCCGACAACTTGGATTATCGCTGTGGAAAGGTATTTTACGTTTTATCAAGTCCCACTTCCAGATCGTTTAAATCTTGCTGCATTTCATTTGACAGAACCAGCAGCTAGTTGGTTTTATGGATCTGACCAAAATAGGTTGATGACTGATTGGCGTACTTTTTGTACGGCTTTACACCGCCGTTTTGGACCATCGGAGTTTGATGATCCGGCGGGTTCCTTGGTCAAAATTCAACAAACCGGTTCCGTCCTTGACTATCAAGCATCCTTTGAGAAACTGGCCAGCAAGGTACCTGGCCTTTCTGCAACGCTTCTGCGCAGCATTTTTATATCAGGCTTGAAATCCCATATTCGTAGCTCGGTATTAACTTTGCGTCCTCAGGATTATCATGAGGCATTTTCTCTGGCCCATGTTTTTGAAGACCAGGCTTCTACATCACGTCCGTTTCGGCCATGGACCCCACCTCAAAAGCCCACAAATGCATTAACCACTGTCCCTAACCCCAACCCTATGACTGCTGCACCCATTCTAGCAGTACCCATTCGCCGTTTAACACAGGCGGAAAGGTTAGCCAAACGGGAGAAAAATTTATGCTACAATTGTGATGAACAATACTCGTTCGACCATAAATGTAAAGGACGAGCGGCTTTATTATATTTCAAAGGAACTAATGATGATCCAGGGCCTGATAATCCTGACGCCCCGGAGCAACCCAAACCCATTGACATCACCCCAGAAATAAGTTTTAATGCCTTATTTGGTCACCACAACTCACGATCCTTTCGGCTCGAAGCAACTATAAAAGGGAAATCTGTGCAAATTCTGGTAGATGGGGGCAGTACCCATAATTTTATAACTGCTCGTATGGCAAGCTTTCTACACTTAACAATGCAACAGATTACTCCGTTTCAGGTACAAGTTGGTAATGGCGATACTCTCCAATGCACTGCTTCTTGCATTGCAGTACCCTTGTTACTGCAGTCCAACGTGTTTCTGGTGGACTTATTTGTGTTGGAACTTAAGGGCGCCGATATAGTTCTGGGCATTCAATGGTTATCCACTTTGGGACCGATTGTTACAGATTATTCTCAGTTAACCATGTCTTTTACCCACAATGATACTACCATATTGCTCCAGGGGGACACCCAACCATCTCCATCACAAATTTCCTTAGCCCAATTACACAAACTTATGGCCCAAAACTCTGTTTCTTCTTGTTTCATGTGTCTCACAAGTAACACCTCTAGTGTTACATCATCAGCCCTTCCGGTCAACCATTCCCCTCAAATTCAACACATTTTGCGCCAATTTCAAGATGTCTTCACGTCCATAACCTCTTTACCCCCTGACCGCTTTTCTAACCACCCTATTAACCTCTTTCCCAATTCTAAACCTGTCCAGGTTCGCCCTTATAGATACCCCCATTTTCAAAAAATAGAAATCGAGCGCATGGTAAATGATATGTTAACCACTGGACTAATCCGTCCTAGTCAGTCTCCCTTCAGCTCGCCTGTTCTATTGGTTCGCAAGAAAGATGGCACGTGGCGCTTTTGTGTTGATTACCGTGCTCTTAATGCCATTACTATACCGGATAAATTCCCTATTCCTACAGTGGATGAACTTCTAGACGAGTTACATGGGGCGTATTTTTTTTCTAAACTGGACTTAAGGTCTGGTTATCACCAAATTAAGATGGACCCACAGGATGCTCATAAGACTGCCTTCAGAACTCACAGTGGCCATTTCGAGTTTCTGGTTATGCCTTTTGGGTTTTCTAATGCCCCTTCGACCTTTCAGGCTACTATGAATCAAGTGTTCACGCAATTCTTGCGAAGATTTATTGTGATCTTCTTTGATGATATACTTATCTACAGTCCATCTACTCAGGCCCATTCCGAACATTTGGTGCAAGTGTTGCAAACACTTCGTGATCATAAATTTTTTGCTAAACTCTCTAAATGCTCCTTTGCTGTACAGGAGATTCAGTTCCTTGGTCACATCATTTCTGCGAAGGGGGTGGCCCCTGATCCTTCCAAGATACAGGCGGTAAGGGATTGGCCTATTCCCCAATCGGTCACCCAATTACGAGCCTTTCTGGGCTTATCAGGGTATTATCGTCGATTCATCAAGGGATATGCTTCAATCGCAGGCCCCCTCACCGATTTATTAGCTACTGATGCCTTTGGGTGGTCCGATAGCGCAGACCAGGCTTTTAAGTCTCTCAAACGTTTATTGATTCAGGCTCCTACTCTAGCTCTTCCGAATTTCTCTCTTCCGTTTATTGTGGAGACGGACGCTTCTGGCGCAGGTGTTGGAGCGGTATTGTTACAAGGAAACCATCCTATTTCCTACTTCAGTCGTAAGTTGTCCAAAAACATGCAAGCTAAATCTACTTATTTCAGGGAGATGTATGCTATCACTTCCGCTGTTGCGAAGTGGCGTCAATATCTGCTGGGCACGTCTTTCGTGATAAAGACCGACCACAAAAGCTTGCATCACTTGATGTCTCAAGTAATTCAAACCCCCGAACAACAACAGTTTCTTGCGAAACTATTGGGTTTTAATTATTCGATTCAATATAAACCAGGGAAGCTTAATGTTACGGCTGATGCTCTGTCTCGCCAGCCTGAGGGGAGTGTTATATCCCCCTTCCCTGAACTCATGGCAATTAGTTACCCTATATCTCAGTACAGTCTGATTATACAGTCTGAATTACTCAATGATCCCTATGCTACTGGTATTTTACAAGAATTACAACAAGATTCTTCTAAATGGCCACATTGGCAACAACTGCAAGGGCTTCTCTTTCATCGCAACCGGTTATATCTCCCCACTGGTTCTTCTTTGATTCCTCTTCTTCTTCAAGAATTTCATGCTTCTAAAGTGGGTGGTCACGCTGGCGTTCGGCGCACTCTTCTTCGCTTGGGCGCCAAGTTCACATGGAAACACATCAAAAGGGATGTTCAACAATATGTTCAACAATGTGATATTTGTCAGAAAACCAAAGCCCCAAACCACTTTCCCTATGGACTATTACAACCTCTCCCTATCCCCAGCTCTATTTGGTCCGAGTTGTCCATGGATTTCATTACTCATTTACCTAATTCGGGAGGGTTTACAGACATTTTGGTAGTGGTGGACAGACTTACCAAAGGTGCTCATTTTGCAGCTCTATCGCCGAAATACTCAGCGGCTAAAGTAGCCCAGATCTTTTGGGATACGGTGGGAAAATTACATGGACCCCCCAAGTCAATAGTTTCTGACCGCGACCCCATTTTTGTCAGTACATTTTGGAAAACCTTGTTCCAACTCCATGGAACGATTCTTCATTTTAGTTCGGCTTACCACCCTCAAACAGACGGACAAACAGAACGAATGAATCGAAATTTAGAGCAATACCTCAGATGCTTTGTCCATGACAATCCTTCAGCTTGGCATCGCTTCCTCAGTTGGGCGGAGTTTCACTACAACACTGCTTACAACCGTTCTGCTGGAACTTCACCTTTTCAAGCTACGTATGGCAGACCTCCTCCTTGTCTTTTGGAATATACAGTTGGTACCACTCCAATAGAGGCTGTTGACTCGGATCTTCATCAGCGTTCCCAGATCCTCGCATCATTGAAACAGAACTTAAGAAAGACACAAGCTTTAATGAAAAATCAAGCAGATCGGAGACGAACAGACCTTACCTTTACCGTGGGGGATCAGGTGCTCCTTCGGCTGCAACCATACCGTCAGTTGTCCGTTCGCCACAGGTCCTCTCATAAGCTAAGTCTCCGTTTTTATGGTCCCTTTGCGATTACAGAGCGCATCGGTCGTGTTGCGTATCGCCTCCGACTGCCAGACGGTTCGAGAGTGCATCCGGTTTTCCATGTCTCCCTTTTGAGGCCATTCGTGCCTTCCGATCGTTATCAAGTGCATCCGCTTCCTCCGGATCTTCCGGTTACTCCTCCAGTCCATCTTCCGGTGGCCATTGTCGACCATCATTCTGTCTGGAAGCAAGGCAAACGCACCCCTCAGGTCTTGGTTCAATGGCAAGGTCTCTCTCCAGAAGAGTCTACGTGGGAGGATGAAGCTTTGTTGTCCACAGGGTTACTCTCAAAATCTCGCTCTGTGCTCACCAAGAGAGCTTCCGGAGACGCAAACCAGGTAGATGAGCGAATAAAGCCACTACATGTTCCAAGAGAACACCCACAAGTTAAGTCTTCCTCTCAGACCTTGGGCAGTTCACCTTTCATTAATGCCACCGCCTGCTCCTCCAATCAGCACGAAGTCACAGGGAATCTTATCCCTTCGCTGTCCAATCAACCTTGCGTGGGAAACAGCTGGCACGCACCTTTGTTGACCGTTGGATCCACCGACACCTTGAGGACTGAGCCTCTCGGTTCCCCAGTGTTGGGCCATTCGACTGTGGGCCCATCCACAATCGTGGGCGATGTCTTGTTTGAAGACCAAGGGAGTGTTGCAACCGATCCAATGGGCTCTGCGGGTAACGATCCAATGGGCTCTGTTGATCATAGGCCCGTTCGCCAGAAGAAGAAACCCACATACTTAATGGCCTATTTACAATAGCCCATTAAGTCATCCATTGCTTAATGTTGAGAGATCAGTTGTAATTAGGAAAGTAAGGGGAAAGCATGAATTTTTGTACATGATACGATTATATAGCCAGATGTGGCGTGAATAGAAAATATAGAAAAGTTGGACACTTCTCTCTCTTATCTCTCTCTACTCACCTCTCTCTCTTCCTCTTCTTCACCTCCCTAACAGATCTGAACCCTTACAGTATGCTTAATGTTTTACTATCTCCTTAGGAAGGTCACGATTTGAGAGAGGCTAGGGATGATGTAAGAAGGGAATGCAGTATTGTTTGTGCTTTCATCTAAGGGGCTTACAGAGGTGAGGGAGAGTAAGATGGAGTTAAGAGTGACTTTGAATCAAGGAGTACCAATCGGTTTTCTTGAGTACTCCTTTGCCATGCGTACAGGAAGCTAGGGAAATAAGCATGTGGCTGGGTTTGATTCAAGAGAGATCAGATTTTCGGTTTAGGACAAAATGAAACCCTTGGTTTTGAAGGGTTGGCCGAACCATGAGTAAAAGGATCCAAGGTCTGATGATTAGATAAGTGGCATGGTCCAAGGCACAAAAGAAAGGTAAGGTTGCTTTATTATTCGGTGGGCGTTAGGGGTGGTGAGAAAAGGTAGATAGGGGTTTCCAATGTGGTCATTTCTTGACCAATCAACTAACATGCATGCAGATTTTTGTGAGGGATGACTAAAGGTTCACTTATCACATAAAATATATACATATTAATTATATATAAATATTAATGTATGTAATTTCATATACCCACTAGTTAATAATTAAAGTTCCTACCTATATGGTAATTAATTATAATTCTATCCCCCTTTAACTAGTGTTTTGAATTCTTAAAATACATAAGTATTCCCTTACAATTTCCATTAGAATAATTTTCCCTAAATAATTTAATTCCACTCTAAATATAATTGAAATTATAATTGCAAGCATGCTACACACCCCTAATTGCAAGTTATGAAATTTTCTAATTTTGCGGAATATTACAGTGTTTGTATGAGTTAATGGTAGGATTGTATGATGTATTGAAATGCTAAATTGGATTGAATAACCTATGGTGGAGAAGCTTGATGATTTCGGGCAAATGAGGGCGTTTGGGGTGTGGTGTTCTAAAATCATGCAATGGATGTATTGTGTTGTTAAATGGTATTTAGAGGTGTTGTGTGATCAGTGGATGCATGGAAAATCAAAGGAAAAATAGTTAGATTGTGTGGAATTTGCAATTGGACCTAGAGTGGAATGAATGGAAAAATGGTGTTATGATGGGGTAGGATGGGAAGTGGGAGATAAAATGGTGTTGTGGTAGTCTTGGGATGCTAGAGAAAAATTAAAAGAAAATAAAGAAAAATATTTTGTAAAATAACACTAATATGGCCGAACCTTGTGTAATATCCCGTTACGTACCGGTATTGTTAATATTAATTATGATATTAAGCGCAGTTATAATCACAGCAGTTCGATATAAAAATACGAGTAAACTTTTTCCGTTTATTACGCGAGCATTTAAAATAGTTTAAAGCGTAATAAATAAAAGTTGTGACCATAACTGTAACTCTTGCAGAATACTTGTTTAAACTATTTTACATCTTATTTACTTAATACAAAACACTAAGGGGTTCCCATAAACCCACTTAGCCAACTTCTCAATCTTACGTTTTCTACTCACCCGAACATGGTTCGGTATATTTATTTATATAGTCACAAATTTATTCGTGTTCATCTCATCTTTTAGTATCTTTTACGGGACTTAATTACCTTTCTAATGAGCCATCACACGAGTAATTTCGATCTCGTATGCTCCGGATATCGCCGTTTGAAGTTGGACTCGCAAAGTTGCCAACCAACCCCAAAACAGCTCCAAACATCCCTCACTCCACGAATTTCTGCAGAAAATCCACTCTATCAATTGCTCCCCAATTTTTATACAAAAAACTAGACGCCTCAACCTTCAATTTGATATATCATACACTTAATTTAACCAAGAAACGAAGCAGGAATAATTTTCCCAAAACTGGTCCAAAACTGCCATAAGTGCAGTGAGCATTTGGGAAGTCTGCACTCTCTAACTTCTCCAGGCCGGCTTTCAACCCAGAATAATCTCAAATTTTACCACAAGCTAGAGGACATCTCAGCCTTTAAAACGGCGTATGGCACGTCCCTATCGGACCTCTATGGAGGGAGATATGCTCTCCCAAAGTTCGCCTAAATTCTGTCAATTCTACAGAAAATTCGCCAGAGTTTCCTTTGTTTTTACAAAAATCCCCAAATTCCAAATGTGATCTAAGGCCTCAAATATACCTAATAACCAATGGGTGGCACACACAAGGACCAACAATGCCTTGGGACACTTACAACCCAACTCAGTTTATAGTTATTACACAATTTATACCATATTGCTCACTTTACAAATGCTTAACTTATTTCAATCACCAATGTCCATTTACATGCATTTTCTAAACATACATATCATCATAAACCTAAAATAGGCCTAAAGCCCTTTCATCATATTACACATGCTTCATGATTACATCAATTCATGTACAACTTATAACTTCAATGAACATATTACAATTCGTCTTTAATATATACAAGATAATACTCCCAAAAGAACATGGTGCTCAAGAATACACTTAAACAAAATATACATTTGAACAAATAATGACCATGCTCCCAATCATATACATTATTCATGATCTAAATATAGCCTAGGCCCAACGACCATCTAAATGCAAAACATAAAAGTCCTCCAACGACTCATCCTACAGGCTTCTTGCCCGCCGCTCCTGTGCCACTGCTACCTCCTGAAATAAAGTCCCCAAGACGGGATGAAATATACGAATATATCTCAGTAACCTAGAGGTTCTGGAGAAAACTCCGCCCAATGGCTCACTTCGATGCATATAAATAGTATAAAATAACATCTCTCAAAACGGGATATAGCAAGGACTTGGAGAAACTGGGGATAATCGGGATACAAAATACGACGAAGCGGGATGGTAGCTACCAATACCACGCAACGTCCTCGGCATATATAAGCCTATGGGTCTCATCCAAGGCGTGTTCCCAGAACATCCAACCAAGGTACCCCTTTCATCCATATACACCCGAGACATTCATAGTGTGCTCCTATCCGGATCACACACCACGAGCCTAGGTCAACTGGAACTACCTCTCGGAGACCTATCCAGTGGAAGTCCGTAACGCCCGAAGGCAAAAACTGTCTACTGGCCAGAGACTCGGTACATAAGTACCCTCATAAATACTACATGCATGCTCATGTTATTCTACACTACTCATATACATTTCCTACCATTACCCTCAACGGGTATGGTGGAACACACAAGGGGAACAAGCCCCAGTACCAAGAGGTAACATCAATGAGCCTCCTCACTTAGCTGCACAGCAGTATGCTCTCCGAGCTCTTTACTCAACAGAATGCCCACATAGAGGATATTCCCAATTACTCAAAACTCATATGAATCCATGCAATTACCAATTATACAACATGATTCTAATCACTTACCTCAACTCCACTTGGTCCAGGACCAAGGGCAATCAACCGACTCACAATTCCGGGTTCAAATCGACGTACGGCAACCTACAACACCATGTACGAATCATCAGTACACGGCAATTCGATCAAAATACGAAAAACACCAAAACTCACACCTACACCTTGTAGGTTCGGCCTTCTTAGGCTTATTTCAAAGTTTATTTTTCTAAAAAAATTTCTCATTTTATTACACATTCTTAGGTTGCCAAAAGGCCATACCAAGTTTCGTTTTTCACTGTACGTCTTTTAAGCAACGTTTTGCCTAATATTTTACTCTAGGATCCTTTATGACTTTTAACACCTCCAATTATTTTTCATTGATTCTTCCACTTTCCAACCACCACACAACCCTTCTAAATACCATTTAACACAAGATAGGAGGAAAAAGGTGTTGTGTTTGAGGTTTTTGAGAATAAAGATTCTGACAAAGAAGATGGTTCCCCAAAAGTAGAGTTAGAGAAGCTGCCTGAAACTCTTAAATACATCTTCTTGGCTGATGAGGAGACTTACCATGTTATCATTAATAAGGGGTTGTCTGTTGAGCAAAAAATGAGGTTGATAGAAGTTATGAAGGAACATAAGACTGCCATAAGATGGTCCATTTCTGATTTGAAGGGTATAAATCCTTCTTTTCGTACCCACAAAATTCTCATGGAGGATGATGTCAAACCTGTGAGGCAACCTCAAAGGAGGCTTAATCCTAAAATGAAGAAGGTTGTGAGAAAGGAAGTGGTGAAACTTCTTCATGTTGGTATGATTTACCCAATTTCAGATAGTGCTTGGGTGAGTCCAATGTAAACTGTTCCAAAGAAGGGAGGCGTCACTGTGGTCCATAATTAAAAAAATGAACTAGTTCCGACCAGAACTATTACTGGTTGGAGGATGTGTGTGGATTACCGGAGGTTGAATGCAGCCACAAGAAAGGACCATTTTCCACTTCCTTTTGTGGACTAGATGTTAGAGAGATTGGCCGGGCATGCTTATTACTGTTTCCTGGATGGATATTTTGGTTATAATCAAATCCCAGTGGCACTGGAGGAACAAGAGAAAACAACCTTCACTTGCTCTTTTGGAGTATTTGCATATAGACAGATGTTGTTTGGCCTATGCAACGCACCTGCTACATTTTAGAGGTGCATGCTCTCCATATTTTCTGACATGGTGGAGAATACTCTTGAGGTTTTATGGATAACTTTTCAGTTTTTGGCTCTTGTTTAGATTTATGCTTGCATAATCTGACCAATGTTTTAAAAAGATTCCAAGAAACTAATCTTGTACTTAACTGGGAGAAATGTCATTTCATGGTACAAGAGGAGATTGCTTTAGGTCATAAAATATCTGGGAACGGGATTAAGGTTGATGAGGCAAAACTCATGTTGATTGAAAAACTCCCACATCCCGTTAATGTGACTAGTGTTAGAAGTTTTCTTGGACATGCTGGATTTTATAGAAGATTTATCAAAGACATTTCTAAGATAGCCAAACCATTGAGCCAACTCTTAGTAAAGGATTCTTATTTTAACTTTGATGATGCATGTTTGAAAGCTTTTAATTTGTTGAAAGAAAAGCTCACTACGGCTCCTATCCTTGTAGCTCCTGATTGGAGTTTACCTTTTGAGCTTATGTGTGATGCTAGTGCTTATGCCATTGGCGTAGTCCTTAGCCAACGTAAGGGTAAATTGTTACATATCATATACTATGCTAGCAAAATTTTAAATGAGGCACAAGTAAATTATGCCACAACCGAAAAAGAAATGCTAGCATTAATGCAT
The DNA here is from genome assembly GCA_032173675.1 of Gastrolobium villosum. Classification (NCBI taxonomy): domain Eukaryota; kingdom Viridiplantae; phylum Streptophyta; class Magnoliopsida; order Fabales; family Fabaceae; genus Gastrolobium; species Gastrolobium villosum. The sequence goes on along the minus strand of JAVKPL010005499.1, from coordinate 25,252 downwards.
GCACTGGACAAATTTAGGCCTTATTTGTTGGGTTCCAAGGTAATTATTTTTACTGACCATGCTGCTATCAAGTATTTGATGACTAAGCAGGATGCCAAGCCTTGTTTGCTAAGGTGGATGCTCTTGTTTCAAGAGTTCAACTTGGAGATCAGAGATAAGTCTAGGGTAGAAAATAAGGTGGTAGATCATTTGTCAAGAATTCAGGAGAAGGAATTGCAAGATGGTCCTGAAAAAGAAATAAATGACGTCTTCCCTGATGAGAGGGTGATGGCTATTTTTGTGCCTCCTTGGTTTGCGGATATTGCCAATTACAAGGTAATAAAAGAGTTGCCTCCTAATCTTACTAGGCAACAATAGAAAAATTTTCTGCGGGATGCAAGGAGATTTCATTGGAATGACCCTTACTTGTATTTCCAATGTGCTGATAGAATTATCCGGAGGTGTGTGCCAGAGTTTGAAGTGCATAAGATCCTGTGGCATTTCCATGCATCAGATTACGGAGGTCACTTTGGAGGTAATAAAACTGCTCAAAAAGTTTTACAGAGTGGTTATTATTGGCCTACATTGTTTAAAGATGCTAAAGACTATGTTGAGAGGTGCGACAAGTGTCAAAGAGCTGGAAATATTTCTCGCAAGGATTAGATGCCTCTGAATAGCATATTGGAGGTAGAACTTTTCGATATGTGGGGGATTGATTTTATGGGCCCATTTCCATCGTCCTATTCCAACCACTATATTCTGGTGGCTATAGATTATGTGTCTAAGTAGGTTGAGGTTGTTGCTCTTCCCACCAATGATGCTAAAGTGGTGGTGAATTTTCTGAGGAAGAACATCTTCACTCGGTTTGGTGTCCCTAGAGCTATTATTAGTGATGGGGGACACACTTTTGCAATAAGCAGTTTGACAGTTAGCTTGTGAAGTATGGAGTGAATCATAGGGTGGCTACACCTTACCACCCTCAGACTAGTGGGCAGGTTGAAGTGTTAAATAGAGAGTTAAAGAGAATCCTTGAGAGACTGTTGGGGATTCCTTGAAGGATTAGGCAAGAAAGCTTGATGACGTGTTTTGGGCATATAGAACTGCATTCAAGACTGCAATAGGTATGTCTCCTTATCAATTGGTGTATGGGAAATATTGTCATTTGCCTGTGGAGTTGGAGCATAAGGCTTTATGGGCTACCAAGTTCTTGAATTTTGAACCAACAAAAGCTCTTCAGAAAATATTGCTGTAACTGAATGAGCTGGATGAGTTTAGATTATCTGCATATGAGAGTGCCCGAGTTTATAAAGAAAAGACTAAGAAGTGGCACGATAGCAAGATCAGTCCAAAGGAGTTTGAGCCATGCTAACAAGTGATACTGTATAATTCTCGCCTGAGACTATTTCCAGGCAAGCTAAAGTCTAGGTGGGCTGGTCCGTCTGTGGTGAAGAGAGTATTCCCCTATGGAGCAGTTGAGATATCTCCCTTGGATGATGACAAACCCTTCAAAGTCAATGGAGCTAGACTCAAGTTCTATCAAGGAGGACTGTGAGAATAGACACTAAAACTCTGTCTCTCAAAGAAAACAATACTTGAAAGAGGTAACTGTCAGGCTCGTGACGTTAAAAAAGCGCTCATTGGGAGGCAACCCAATGTAGAGTTTTGTTCAGTGTTTAGAAGTTTTAAAAAAAACTGACTGGCTCGAATCGCGCAGTTGTGGCGCGAGTGCAGTGCCAAAAATGAGAAAATCCTGTAACATGGCGTGGGAGCCGCTCCGGTTCCACGCGGATGAAGCGCGGGGAAACTGAAAAACAGAGAATTCGCGTGGGTGTCGCGTCACAGTGGTGCGATGCACGATGCGGAAGCCAGAAGAACTCGTGCAACCCGCGCGAATTCTGCGCCTGTATAACCTCAAAGTCCGCACGAAATCCCTCTCATTTCTCTCGCCCCCCCCCCCATTTTCAAATTCCCTTTCCTCACATATAACACCTCGTGTTTCTGAAATGTATAATTATATATGAAAATAAGGATTAAAGGGTAGGATTAGTGAAAATCCTGAAATTAAGGCCAAAAGATAAAAGAATGGTAAAACAGTAATTAGCCCTAGGAAGCACGGACACTTGTAAAAACAGGAAGAGTCGGGTCCGACACGCTCCGACACCGTGTCGGACACGCGGTTGACTTTTTCCGACACGTTGACTATTCCGACACGCGAATTTGACCGTGTCCGACACGGTCAAATGGCATTTTCGTAAATTTTTTATTTTTTTATTTTTTTATTTTTTTAAATTTTTTAAATTTTTTTAAAAAATAAAAATATATTAATAAAGCTTCTACCTGATCATATTAATTTTATTTTTTTATCTTTTTTCCCTTAAGTAGATAAGAGATCATCTCAGCATCATTGTTGTCAATTCCTATTACGCTCTTGTTGTATCTCATTCTCTCTGCTCTCTCTCTAATATGATTTGTTCTCTCTATCTGATATTATATCTCTCTCATCCCAGTTTTTATTTTTTTTATTAAAGCTTCCATCTTTATAACGTGTTGATGGGTACTATTAATTTAGTTTCATTTTTTTGTTAAATTATTAAATATTAAATGAAATATACACTATATAAATTAAAAATATTATTTAATATTAAAACGTGTCCCAACGTGTCGAAATCCATGATTTTTTAGGATTGACGTGTCGGAGTGTCGTGTCGTGTCGAGTCACGTGTCGCGTGTCGTATCGGTGCTACATAGAATTAGCCAAACACGCATCCCTAGGAAAGTAAAATTGAGTGGGAGGTCTCAAATGAGAAAACTAACCCTAGAAATGGATTCAGAAAAAAAAATTGAGTAGTTAGACAAGTTTCAGAAAATTTGGTAAAGTTTTTTTTTTTTTGAAAGGTGAATGTGTTTTTACCGGGTAAAAATACTGCGGTACGGTTGCACCGTAAAGTATGCCGATGAATTTTGAGCTCTAGGTTTGGATATAAGTTATAAATGGTACATAGGACAACGAAATATGATTTCTGGAGAAAATTGATGAAAAATAGTAAATTTGGGGAAACGTGCCCACGGTGCGCATAACAGCATAAAACTGCAATTTCTCTGAACGACCGAAAAACTCCGGATTCATCTGATCAAGGGTAATTAAAGGACACTGGTTAATGTTAAAAATTAGAGTTTCTAAATAGGTTATAAAATTATGGACGCTTAGTGGATTTGGCAGGAGATTTAAATTAATTTGAAATCGCGTGAGGTGGCGGTGGGGACCACCTGACTTAAATGACTTAAGTCCACTTGGCACATCACTATTCATCATCACCCTCACTCCCTCCCTCTCTCCTAAAACCGTGGAACCCCCCTCCCTTGGCCATTTTTGTTTCAAATCTTCTCTTCCTCATATCTCCTTTAATATAACCCCGAATCAAGAAAAGTTTGTGAGCAAAGTTGTTGGAACTCATCATCTGAACACATTCCACCGATTAGTTTTCCATGAAACCCTCGCATTTGAGAGAAATGGGGCAAAACCAGCCACGAATTTGAAGGGAATTTCTTGATTTTTGGAGTTGTTTGCTCAAGCCATTGCTTGGGGATCACATGGAGGAGTCTTGTGAGTTGATTGTGGGTAAGATTCAACACCTTTCATTGGTTAATTTGATGGATTGATTTCATGAACCCTAGGGCTTTCATGATTCATTTATGGAGTTAGAGAGCTCAAATTGAAATTTTGTATTAGACAATTGTGGTTTAGAATGATGTTTTGGAGTGATAAATGCCATAAAAATTATTGGGAAATTGGATGATAACTTAGTGAAAATTTGAGTTGAAATGCCATGACTTTGTGAAATTGATTGATGGTAGGATTGTGTAATTGAGTTGTTGAGTGTTTGTATGAGTTGATAATGATATTGTATGATGGTTGGGAATGTTGAATTGGATTGGATAACCATTGTTAGGAGGCCATGTACATTTCGGCCATAGTGAGGAAATTAGGGATTTGATGTTGTAAAATTATGTGGTTGATGTATTGTAGTGTTAAATCGTATTTAGAGGTGTTGTGAGGTGAATGGATGCATGAAAAATAAAAGGAAAAATACTTGGTTTGTGTGGAAATTACAATTGGACCTAAAGTGGAATAAATGGAAAAAGGGTATTGTGATGGTGTAGGATGGAATGTGGCACTTAAAATGGTGTTGTAGTGGCATTATGATGCTAAAGAAAAATAAAAATAAAATTTAGGAAAGTATTTTGGAAATTAACACTATGTTGGTCGAACCTTCCATTGTGTAGGGGAGGATTTTGACATTTTGTGATTTGGTGGATTCACTTGGTACTGATGATCCTCGTGTGATCATTGTAGGTTACCTCGCGCGGAATTGAACACTGAACCGTGAGCTCGGAAGGTTGCCTTTGGTCCCGGACCAAAAGGATTGTGGTAAGTACTCTTGAACCATGCATGTATATTTGATAACTGCATGTCTTTGGTGAACGGAAATTGAATTGGGAATGTCCTATGTGTAGGCATTTCTGTTTGTACCTAGCTCGGGAACGTATTGCATTGGAGATGTAAGAAGGAGATTATTAAGGTAATCCCTTGGTACTGGGGTTTGATCCCCGTGTGTGCTCCACCATGCCCTTTAAGGGTAATGGTAAGAAATGTATGTGAATAATGTAGTATAACATGTTCATGCATATTGTATGTATAGTGGTACATAGGATGTACCGTGTCTCTGGCCAGTAGACAGTTGCCTTCGGGCATTACAGACTTCCACTGGATAGGTCTCCATGAGGGACTTCCATTGCTTTATCCCATTTTTAAATGTTATATTATGTTATTGATATGCATTGAAGTGAGCCATTGGGCGGAGTATTCTCCAGAACCTCTGGGTTACTGAGATATATTTGTATATCTCACCTCGCTTTGGGGACATTATTTCATGTAGTGCCAGTGTAGTCGGAGTGGCAGGCAAGAGGCCCGTAGGATGAGCTCATGGACTTATGGTGGATTTTGGTATTTTGGGGTCACATGGCTAGGCTAGACTTAGGATATGAACATTGTATTGAGTTAGAATTATTCATTGTATCATTGATGTTCATGCCATGTTTTGTTTAAGTTTTAGCTTATGTTTATCACATTTTATTTTGTAGGAATTATGTTGTATATTGATGTTGTTTGATTAAGGTTGTTGTAATATTTTTAAAGAAGCATTATAATTTGTATTATAGAGACTTGATGTAATATTAAAGCATGCTATATGATGAAAGGGCAATAGGCCTATTCTAGGATTGATTTATGTTTTACGTTTCAAGAATGCATGCAATTGCTGGTCCTTGTGTGACACCCATTATTATTAGGTACAAAATTGAGGTTAGATACCACATTTTCAAAGATGAGATTTATTGGAAAAAAAAAGGAAACTCTGGCGAAATTTCTAGAAATTGGAAAAATTTAGGTGAACTTTGGGAGAGCATATCTCCCTCCAAAGATGTCCAATAGGGACGTGCCATACGCCGTTTTAAAGATTGTGATGTCCTCTACCCTGTGTTAAAATTTGAGATTTTTTTGGTTTTCATGTAGCCCAATAGAAACCTGTGAACACTTACTATCCAGAACGCACCTGTGTAGGGCTGTTTCTGGCAGTTTTTGGGAATTTTATTCCCGTTTCGTTTCTTGATCAAATTAGGTGTATGTAAAATTGAAGATTGAGGTGTCTGGTTTACTGTATAAAAATTTGAGAGTAATTGGTTGAGCAGAGTTTCCAGAATTAGTGATAGATTGAGGGCTGTTTGGAGCCTATTTGAGGTTGGCTGGCAGATTCGCTTGTCCAACTTCAAACGGCGATATCCGGAGCAAACGAGAACTTTATGACTCGTGTGATAGCTTGTTAAAAAGTTATTTAAGTGTAGAATAACATATCAAAAGATGGGAGGTTCTTAGAATGCGGATTCTCCGCAGTAATTAAGATACCGAACCATGTTCGGATAGGTAGAAAACGTAAAAGTGAGATTTTAGCTAAGTGGGTTTATGGGAACCCCTTAGTTACATGAGAGAAGTTTTTTATGATATCTAAGTAGTTTATAATATTATTCTGCGAAGAGTTTACAGTTACGGTCACAGCTTTTTTTTTATTACGCTATATTATTGTTTTAAATGCTCGCGTAATAAAAAGAAAAAAGTTTACTCGCATTTTTATAAATGAATTATTGTGATTGTAACTGCGCTTAATATGATTATTAATGTTAACAATACCGGTGTACAACGGGCTGTTACATTTTATGGTATCAGAGCAGTTTTACTAGGGAACTCTGATTTTGTTTGATTGTGTTAAGTGTTGTATAGTTGTATGTAGAATCTTATCGATTATTTAAAACTGGCCTTGAAGAGCGATGCATGTGAGAAAAAACAAAACTTTTCCTTGCGAAAACACTCATGCAAACAGTTTTTCATGCTTTAAGACAGCATGATGTTACCTTGTTTACGATCTGATCGCCAGGGAGATCACTTGTCAGGTTTGAAGGGTTCAAACCCTCTAACGTTGATCCACACCACCCTTCGTCAATGATGCAAGAACACCTTCTTGAAAGCCACCAGATGACCACCACAGAAAGGCTTGCTATGCGCTCAATAGGTGAAGAAGGAGGCTAGGTTTAGTGTTTAGAAGAGTGAAGTCTTCAACATGAAAATTTCACAAGAGTGGCGCAAAAAGTGAGGAGAATAGGCTAGGTTTACTTGTGAAAACCCTAAGGAGGAATTATCCCTTTGTGCGCATAAGAGAGTTGGTAAGTAGGAAGAGAATGAGAGGATCTTCCTCACTTGAAAATCCCTCAAGATGTGCGTATAGTTGGAGGAGTTGTTGCAATTCAAAATTGCCAACAACCTTCCCTTTGAATCCTCATGAGATTAGGTCCTTATCCTTTCATGATTCTGACCTAATGGTCATCATATGACCACTCACTTATGCGCCCCTCTATCCCAAAATGAGTCTAGATACGTTGAGTAGTTGCATTCAAGTTTGAGCCAACTAACTCAATGATTCTCTCAACCAACCAAATCAGAATTGGAGCACATTTAGTTGACAAGATGACACTCATTAGCAACTAAAGTGGCGCACCATTTCCTTATTGGATGAGATCAAATATCTTCTCTTGATGCAGGGGATTTGTTCCAACGAGATCTCATCTTATCCTTTTGTTATGAAACAACTTTTCATAGCCAATTCAAATCCGAATTCAAACACTTGAATTCAAATGTTCAAACATTTAAATTCAAAATTCAAATTCAAAATTCTAATTTGAAATTCAAAATCCAATTTCAAAATTCAAATTTCAAATTTCAAATTCAAAATTCGAATTTCAAAATTCAATTTCCAAATTCAAATTTCCAAATTCAAAATTCAAAATTTAAATATTTGATAATTAATTTAACTAATTAAATTAATTAGTAATGTCTTGGACCATCCAAGCCAATTACATGATCCATGCGTCCTCTTCCCTTCAGGTGGGCTTCCAAACAGCTTCTTGGGCTAACAACCATTATTAGGCCCAATACCTTTAAAGCTAGTTCATCATGACTACAAGGTGTTAGTGTGTGACCCATTAGGCCCAACATAACCTCTGACATAAATGGGTTCGGGACCAACAAGCCCACAACCCAATTAATGACAACACAGAGCACTAGCAATGCTTTGTTGCCCCAGAGCTAGTCAGATTAATGACTTGATCATCCTATTACACATATTTGGTTACCATATGTATTTTCCTTCGTCTCGGTTATCTTCCCATTAACCTAGGGTAAGGAAATATATCAACCCCTGCGGTTTAGGGTAAGCTTTATTCGAAATAAGGAATCTTCAATTTACTGACTCTAAATGCAGATCATCTCATGATCTCTTTTACTATGCATAGATTCCCGAGTCCCTGTAAATGTCATCCTCATTTCTCCGATTTACAGATAACCTAATCTTTCATAGAGATTTGACGAATTCCTTCAGCTTATCACCCTAGCCCTGTGCTCTTTCAGGACACGCCCAATAGTATACCTATGAGTCTCCATGTTTCAGGCAGACGAGGCATACAATCAAAGCATGCCTTCTAGAACACAATCTAGGTAATAACCTCTGGTCTAAGGAAATACATACCTAAATATAAAGAGACTACTCTAATGATACTATCTATGAGATTTCCTCATAGAGTCTCATTTTGGGTCTGTTCAGTGCGAGCTATACTCTTATAGGTCCACCCACGACTTTCGCTAAGACATCTCCATATATGTAGCTCATGAGGTCTTTACCTTGTATCCATATAAAAGTAGATAAGTCGTGCTAGTCTTACCCGAGATCACTGATCCCCAATCTCAGTGTCTCTAGACTAGGAACATAAAATTAGGAATAAACGTGCGATATCCTTGAATCCTCATGATCGTGATCTCATCACAGATACTCAAGAGATACATGTTCTATTCCAATGGGTTTATCCAGTTTGTTCATATAATATTAACAATAATATCGAGACATAATATGAAACTGGATAAAGAGTGTTTTTATTCCTTTGCGACAAAAAAAATTCTACATCTAGTGTCCTTTATTTAATCAAAAGATTGTCTATAAGACACCCATATACTAACATGTTGCATATGTGATTCCTTAGTGTGGTTTTGATCAACCCATTCCTTTGTGTTACATGTGTGGTCATCATAAGAAGCCTGCGTGGCAACCCTAGAGCACCGAATGTAAGTCCTTAGCCTGATGTTATGGCTGCAGCGTTGACTGCTCCATGGACGGAGATGGCGGTAAGTTAAATATGAATATTAGGACTTAAGGAAAACAAACTTAGAAATTTGTCTGACAATTTTAGGTGAAATTTAGAAAGTTTTATCATGTGTAAAATTTGTAAACAAACCTATTTTATGTACAGTTTTATCATAGGTGAAATTTATGGTATTGTAGATAGTAATGATAATTGAGATGGGTTAATAGCATGAAAATAGTATTGGTAAACCTCCTATATATATGTGCAGTGTTAGTAAAACAATTATGTACAAGTGGACTTGGTGAATTGACTTCATTAAGGTGAGTGACTTGGAACCTGATGAATTACTGGAAAATATGAACAGGTATACTTAGGTATGAGCTTGAGTATTTTGATGTTATACTATAAAGTTATAAGTCTCTGATATGAAGGCGTACGCTTGAATGAAATGAGGTGGTTAATGTAGAAGAATGAATTGAATATTTGAAATTTGAACCTGAGAGAGGTGACCACTTGGAATGATTATACTAGTGATGTGTTAATTTGAGATATATTGAAATAGGGAATTGAGAGCCATAAGGATATAGTATTGATTAGATATAGGTGAGATGAACTGACTATGTACTATGTGTATAAGGAAGAAGTGGAGAGAATCGCCATGGATGACACAAGATAAATGTATAATGAAGGCACTATTGTAGTTAATGGATGTCGATTCTAATTGGCAGAATTGCCATAGGTAAATGGGTAGGACGGTTGAATGGTATAATCTTATGTAAAATAGTAATGAGAATGGTATAAGAAATTAGGATCCAGTGGGGTATATATATACTACTAAAAGTAGTGTGCTTGTGAAACAATCTGAAAATTGATATGAATTTTGGAGAAAATAATATGATGTGATATAGTATATAACATATAGATATGGTCTCCTAGTAGTGGGGACGGGACTTTCCCTGGAGCAATACACTGTGTGGATTATCAAGTAGTGTTGACCAAAGAGTAGAACTATAGTTAAAGGATGCCCTTGCAAGTACCCATTAAATCTTATGTCTAGGAACATACTAGGCCTATAGGCCATTGAATAGGCTTATATGTCATTTGATAAACTTAAATGACAAAGCATATCAGAAAAGGATGGGTGGGTTATACTTAATGGACTGATTGTCAGTCTACATCTTGAAAGGATAAATGGACAATGGTCCTGTGATGGCGTAAGTGCCAGTATATATATATATACCTCGAGTGGACCTGAGAGTCGGTACGCAGATGTCGTGACCGTGAAATTGTTCCGGGCTTCCCTTTGGGGGATTCGATCCTAAGAGGTATGACTCTTGGAAGTCCCAGGTGGACATTGTTTGAAGTGAAACTCATTGGATGGCCTCTGCGTACGGATTGCGTGAACCAGTAAATGATGGCATTCCTCGTAACGTATTGAAGAATTGATAAATGGAGTGATGATGTTGTAAACGTAATGGATATTCTACAACCCCAAGGGGAGTAACGAGTAAGAAATGATGGACAATGGATTTGAATTGTAACATGATAGAAGGAACTATTAAGAGTTAGGAAATATGTACAAAATTATGAGGAGAATATGAAGTCTTGTAATAGTGTCTATGTTATAAACCAGGTCAGAGAATTAACCAAAAGGAAAGTAAACTATCGGTGGGAAAGATTAAACGAGGAAGTTATAATGAATTTACCTATATGTAATATGCTTATATTATACCGCTACTGCTATTATTATTGGGGGTAGCCCTATGTGAATATACTAAACACATTTTTCCGTTACATACGGATATGATACAGACACCAAATGGACTGGGTCCATGTGAGATCTGGAGTGTACTGGGTACACATTTGGTCGTTATATACGGATATGTTATAAATATGAATTCCCCTGTGTACTTGGCGCACATTATGTGAATTGATATTACTATCTCTGTGCGGCTTATGTGCCCGGAGAGTATGGATATCTTTGTGCGGCTTATGTGCCCGGAGACTATTGTGATCTCTGTGCGGATTATGTGTTATGGGTGTTAATTCACGTAAGAATTAGAGAGGAGAAGAGTAGGTTAAGGAAAAGAGAAAGGGGGAGAAAAGAACTTTCTGAATCTGTATATCCTCATATAGACCACTTGGTCACACTATATAACCACTGATTACAACATAAAAGGGCAATACTGGAAATAAGAAAAGGCTTTAATATTTATTAAACTATTGGGCCGCTATACCCTAGCCCATTATGTAGTCTTTGAAACGAACTGGGTTGGACCTCTTCCTGGCGAAATTGGGCTGTCGCGGTTGGGCCATAACATCACTCTCTCCTCTGGATTTGGGCTTGTCCTCAATCCCATCAGCACACGTTGACTGGGAGTGGCCTTTTGGAACTGTCGTGTGATTGGCTGGACGAGGCGGTGACGCGTGGATGGATAAGGGACGCGTTGTAGAAGCATCCAGACGTGGGACAACTGTTGGTTTGGGAGATTGGGACGCACTTAATGCTGGCAGAGGGTTAGGTGGGTTCAGATAACCCTTGCCCTTCTCGCTCCCTCTTGAAACGTTATCTGAGCTTTTGTGAGATCCAGTTACCTCCACTTCCTTTCTTCCTGTGTCCTCTTCACAGAGCGTCTCCTTGGTTGTCTCCTGCCTTCCCAACTTGGATCTAGCCTTGTTCATCCTCCAACTCTTCTTACCATGAAGCCCTTCCTCAGTTAACACGGTTGTATCCCCTGTCAAAATCGTGTCTTTATCCTCCCAAGTTGAATCTTCCAAAGCCAAACCAGTCCACTGGACTAACACTTGAGGAACTAATACTCCATTACGCCAGCTTTCTCTTGACCCCACGAAGGCACATGGAGTGTGAACCGGAGATGCCTCATGAATGGTAGCAGGTAAAAAGTGAACCTTGAAGGGTTGGCCTTCACGATACGGTCTCAACAAAGAAACGTGAAAGATCGGATGGATGCGAGATGATTCTGGTAGATGCAGACGGTAAGCCACTTGACCGATGCGTTCGGTGACTGCAAATGGTCCATAAAAACGCAAAGCTAGGTTCTGGGAAGATCTGCGAGCCACCAAGATCTGACGGTAAGGCTGGAGTCTTACTAAAACTAGATCCCCAACGGTAAAAGTCCAATCTTTCCTTTTTTTTATCAGCCTGAGCTTTCATTGTCTGTTGAGCCTGAAATAACTTTGCTTTTAATGTGCTCATGATGGTTGTCCTGGTGGAAAGGGTGGTATCCACTGCTTCGTTGGGTGACGAACCCAAGCAATAGGCCAGTAGATTCGGTGGGTTTTTACCAAACATGGCATAGTAAGGAGTGGTTCCAGTGGCCGAGTGAAACGACGTGTTGTAGTGGTATTCAGCAAAGCTCAGAAATTTCGACCATGTCTTTGGGTGATCATGTGCGAAAGCACGAAGGTAATTTTCCAAGCATCTATTTACCCGTTCTGTCTGTCCATCTGATTGGGGATGATAACTAGAACTGAAATTTAGTTTTGTGCCCTGCAGCTTAAAGATGGAGCGCCAAAAATCACTCAAGAAAATAGGGTCTCGATCCGAGACTATCGAATCTGGGATACCATGGAGCTTGCCAACAAAGTCCCAAAAGATTTGAGCAATGATTGTGGCTGAGTAACTGGGCGGTACGAGAGCGAAATGAGCAGCCTTTGAGAAACGATCCACTACCACTAGCACGCCTGAAAAGCCAGATGACAAGGGCAAATGGGTGATGAAGTCCATCGTCACGTGCGCCCACAGAGCATCCGGTATTGGCAAGGGCTGTAACAGTCCTAGAGGTAAGTGATTTGGTGCCTTCAATTTTTGACAAATTTCGTATTTTTGTACGAAAAGTTTGACATCATGTCTCAACCCTTTCCAGAGAAAATTCCTTTGAATCCGGTGAATGGTAGCCTGTACTCCGAAATGACCTCCTTGGACTGACGTGTGCGCATCATGTAAAATGTGGTCGCGCAACGTAGAACCAGCTGGAACAAAAATACTGGATCGGAAGAATAGGATTCCATTGCGCACATGCCATTCTTTTACATTACTGGGATTTGTATTAAGCTCCTGTAAAATTTGTGTAGAGTAGGGATCTATTGTATACCCGGACTGTAACAACTTAGTATAATTGAGCTCTGGGCCATAAATGGCCATTACTTGTGGTGTGGGGATCGGATTACCTGTGTCAGGTAGTCGCGAGAGACTATCGGCCACAATGTTGGTCTTCCCCGTTTTGTATGTGATTGTGTAGTTAAAACCCAATAGTTTGGAAAGAAATTGCTGCTGCTCAGGAGTTTGGACAACTTGATTCATCATGTTGTGTAAGCTTTTGTGGTCTGTCCTGATGGTGAAGGCAGATCCGAGCAAGTATTGACGCCATTTGCCAATGGCAGAGGTGATGGCAAACATCTCACGAACATAGACAGATTGCCGTTGCATTGCGGGCGATAATTTCCGACTATAAAATGCCAAAGGACGTTCCTTCTGTAGTAACACTGCACCAATGCCCACTCCTGAAGCATCTGTCTCCACCACAAAGGGCTCTGCAAAATCCGGCAATGCTAAAATTGGAGCAGTCATGAGCAGCTGTTTAAGGTGATTAAAAGCAATCGATGCCTCAGCTGTCCATACAAATTTGGATGTGGATAATAGGTCTGTTAACGGTGCGGCCAAGGACGCGTATTGTTTAATGAATTTCCGATAATACCCTGAAAGTCCCAAGAATGCTCGAACTTGAGTTACATTAGTGGGAGCTGGCCAATCAACTATGGCCTGCAACTTATCAGGATCGGGTGACACTCCCATATCGGTAATGATGTGGCCCAAATAAGGAATCCTCTGTTGAGCAAAGAAACATTTCTCGCGCTTGGCAAATAGAGAATGGGCCCGCAATGTGCCCAATACTGTTTCCAGATGACTGATATGTTGCTCAATGGAAGGACTATATACCAGAATATCATCAAAAAAGATAACCACAAACTTCCTCAAAAAGGCCGAGAATATAGCATTCATGGTAGCCTGGAAAGTGGATGGGGCATTGGATAGTCCAAAGGGCATAACCAGAAATTCAAAATGCCCATGATGAGTGCGAAAAGCTGTTTTAGAAATATCAGCAGTATGCATTTTAATTTGATGATACCCGGATCGAAGATCCAGTTTAGAAAAAATGGTAGCACCATGAAGCTCATCCAGTAATTCATCAATCGTTGGAATATGAAATTTATCTTGGACGGTGATCGCATTGAGCGCTCGATAATCCTCACAGAAACGCCACGTACCATCCTTCTTTTAACCAACAAAACTGGGGAGCTAAACGCTGAATGGCTGGACTGTATCACTCCGGCACGAAGCATCTCGGTCACCAACCGTTCAATTTCATTCTTTTGGTAGTGGGGGTGGCGGTAAGGTCGGACTTGTATGGGTTTGGAATTGGGTAGTAAGTGAATATGGTGGTTATAGGATCTGTCTGGGGGTAATGATGTTGGTACTGCCAACACATCCGAAAACCTCTGTAGGAGAGCAACTATTTGCGGATCAACTGGGTAGGTGGCATTTGTGGGTTCTTCCAATGAAAGCAAGGAGGTAAAGCACATCAAGCAAGAAGTGATAGAGTCATGAAGCATCAATTTGTGTAACTGTGAAGAACTGATGTGGCTAGTATTCCCTGTGGTATTGCCATGTAATAATACCAGCGAATCATTAATAGTAAAAGACATGGTTAAGGCCGCATAATTGATAACTCATATTTTAATATATTTATTTGTTACTCTTGGTTGGTATTTTTAGGTTTTATTTGAATTAAATAAAGGTCTTTTGGGTTAAATTAGAATTCTAGTTTTTAATTGGGTTTAATTGATTTTCGTTATAATTTTCCAGATTTACATTACTTTCGTATTTTGACCATATCTCACTCTACAGATGTCCGATTGACTCCGTTCTTGTTGCGTTTTACAGCTAACAGGAAGGGCTACAATTTCTATTTCAGCTACTGAAATCCGATTCGGACGGGAAGATGGTCTAAACCTGAGCTCAAGATGACATATTTTATTTTATATTTTAGTTAGATGGGCCGATCTTAATTGAGCCCAGCCCAAATTGTGTTTTGAACCCTAGGGGCATATGTAGGAGAAGAGGGGAAACATTTTGGTATTATGTAATTTTCAATTTGGAGGATCAAGACACTTTTCTCTGAAGCGTTCTTCGCGTTCTTCATCTTCTTCTTCTTCTTCTTCTTCTTCTTTTTTTATGCAATTTAATTTGTAATCATGTTTATCCTAGCCATGCTAGGCTAAACCCCCTTTTAATCAACCTAAGGGGAAGGGATTCCATGGATCTGTTTAGAGGATCTGCGATCAATCTCTAACCAGATTTATTTCTTTACCCTAACTCAGATCAATATCGTGCGATTGTGGATATTCGATCTGAGGTTCGCGATTGCAATTATGGGTGAAGAATGATCATCAGATTTGATGATCCGATTAACCTCAATTGGAAATAAGGATTCTGATTCAATTGGGATTAATCGTGAATTTGGTAATTTTTCTAATTCTTTAACCAGATTTGTTTCTTTTCCTAACTCAGATCGATATCGTGCGATTGTGGATATTCGATCTGAGGTTCGCGATTGTGATCATGGAAAAGGGATAATCATCAGATTTGATGATCCGATTGTTCTCAATTGAAAATAAGGATTCTGATTCAATTGAGATCAACCGTGAATTTGGTAATTTTTATCCAATGAAGGACGTCCATGGAACCCTAACCTTAGGTTGGTTAATTTTGAATTATGAATTTTAATCCCAATTTTATATTCTGTCTTTTAAATTATTCAAACTGAAATCAAAACCCCCCTTTTATTTTCTATTTTCAGCAACGATTTTCACCCAAACAATTTCCTTGAGAGACGACTTAGGGTTTCCACTTTACTGCAAATTTTCTGAACCCAAAATAAAAATAATTTTTAATTTGCACGAGTTCGACAGCTCGTGTCAATAATCTGTAACAATAGGACCCAAAGTAGATAGCCATTGCATCCCTAACACCAGATCCGCACCCTGTAAGTCCAATACATACAAATCAATGGAAAATTGATGAGATTGGATCTCCACAACAATAGCCTTACACGATGCTGAACACAGCAAAGCGTCACCATTCCCCACCCTAACTTTGAAAGGGGTAATAGAA
Source organism: Gastrolobium villosum (assembly GCA_032173675.1). Taxonomy (NCBI): domain Eukaryota; kingdom Viridiplantae; phylum Streptophyta; class Magnoliopsida; order Fabales; family Fabaceae; genus Gastrolobium; species Gastrolobium villosum. The sequence goes on along the minus strand of JAVKPL010005499.1, from coordinate 9,336 downwards.
TGCAGTGTCAAATGTAAATGGGAAGCCATTCGCATTGTAGTAAAGTTGTGTGTACTCCCTCCATCCACTATAATTTGTACGGTTTGGCCTAAAATTCTGCCTTCCATGCGAAATGAATTAGTAGAATGATGGCCAAATAAGGCATTAAAACTGATCTCATGAGAAGTATCTGTGGGTGTGGCCACCGCTTCGTGTGGCTCAAGGTCTGGTGGAATAGTTATTTCAGTGTCCGGTGGTTCATCATTTGTTCCCTCGAAATACAGCAGCGTAGCACGTCCTTTGCAACGATGACCAGGTACAAATCGTTCTTCGCAGTTATAACATTGGTTTTTTTCCCTTTTTGCTAGCATTTCGGCTGCTGATAATCGTTTGAATGGGATACTAGGCAATGAGGGTAGAGGTTTAGGGGAATTAGGTGAAGGTATTGTGGTTAATGGTATGGCTGATATAGGTTGGGTAGTATTTGTGGGTCTCGAATTCTAGGGTTTGTTCCCCCAGTTTTCGCTTAGTTGTTCCTCATATATTTTTGCATAAGCGAAGGCGGAAGATACATCTAATGGTCGATGGACCAACACAGCTCTTCGGATATGGGGTTTTAAGCCGGATATAAACAAGCTTTTGCGCATAAGCGGAGTTAACTCAGGGACTCGACGAGCCGAAAGTTCAAAAGTGGATTGGAATTCTACTACCGATCCAGTTTGTTGGAGTTTAGCTAAAGACCCCAACGGATCTTCAAACTCAGAAGGGCCAAAAGGTTGACGAAGGGCCGTAACAAAAGCATTCCAATCGGGAAAATAACCATTGCCAAATAGGGACTCAAACCAACAGGAAGCAGGCATATCTAGATTGAAGGAAACCAGATCTAGTCTATCCTGATCAGGAACTTGGTGATAACGAAAATACCTCTCGATGGCGAATAACCACGACGCTGGATCGCCAGATCCAAATCGAGGAAATTCAATCTTCATGGATCGATTAATTGGAGCAGGATGAACGGGACCAACACCCAGAATTCCTGATTGAGATGTGGAACCCAAATTAGTCATCTGAGTTTGTAAGGTCTGCAAAAGAGTGTACATATCATGGATCTGATGAGTCACTCCTTCAAAACATTGGTTCTGATCATTAAAACGTTGATTCTGTGCCAATTCGAAGGACTCCAAACGCAGATCTATGGCACGTTTAATGTTCGCCAACTTTTGCTCATGGGACAGCACCTGATTGGAAAGATCACGGAGTCTGGTGTTCTCAGCCATGACTCAATGAAAGACCAATGTTATGGGTGTTAATTCATGTAAGAATTAGAGAGGAGAAGAGTAGGTTAAGGAAAAGAGAAAGGGGGAGAAAAGAACTTTCTGAATCTGTATATCCTCATATAGACCACTTGGTCACACTATATAACCACTAATTACAACATAAAAGGGCAATACTGGAAATAAGAAAAGGCTTTAATATTTATTAAACTATTGGGCCGCTATACCCTAGCCCATTATGTAGTCTTTGAAACGAACTGGGCTGGACCTCTTCCTGGCGTAATTGGGCTGCCGCGGTTGGGCCATAACATTATGTTCCCGGAGGCTCTTGTATCTCTGCGCGAATTATGTTCCCGGAGACTATTGTTATTCTTTATGAGGACTTGGAGACAAGGAAGTACCCTGTATTGAGGTTACTGCTGGTCTAGGTGAGATATCTTATGTTACTCCATAACTAAGATTGTGCAATGTGAAGAATGCAAAATGGGATTTCAAGTACTTTTAAGTGAACTATAATATGTCAAATCGGATATACGATGTGAGGCGTCAAGAGAAGGATTTATGAGGTGTAAATTCGGAGCACTCTGTAGTGTGTGTTCATCCAGTGCGAGGATAAGGACTTTGGTTTCACGTGATGTTATGAAGTTCGTTGAGGCTCTCCCCCTATGTGAAAGGAATAGTAACTTGTTGAGTACTGATGGATTGAGTAAATGTTCTTCTAGGATGGTTTGTGATGGTGAGATGTTAAGTTAAGACGATGGCCTGGGGGCTTTCAAATAGAAGTTAGTTGTGACGAAGTCAAGTAATAATAACTGGTAACTTAAATTGTGTTCGGTTGAAGAAAAGGTTGATAATTCAGTAGAGTAGCTTAGAGTATTATAAGTTTATACGTGCTTGGTGGGAGAAATATATTCTTGGGAGATACAATATATGGATAGAATTTTAGAAATTGATTTAAGGATGAAATTAGTTCCAGATGGTTAAACAGTTATGTTTGGGAAATTCCTGTGTGATGGGACTTATATGTAAGAATATGATATAGTATATCAAGATGGACACCCGTGACCAAATGTCGATGATTATGAAATGGAGGTATACGTAAGTGGAACATATGTTTAAATTACAACATTGGCATTGAAAGAAAAGTTAAAAATGGTTAGTTGGTGAAAATGTTAGGCATGATGCCTTTGATGCAGAGGTTATTGATGGAATTTTGTGCTTAGCTTTGAGATGGCTAAGAGATGAACAATGGGTGTGAATTATAGATATGAAGTTGTAGATGAAAAGTTAATGAATGGAATTATGCAGGAAGACTTTGAAGTGACATGAAGTATAAACTATGATGAGGGTTGTTAGCCCCTGTGTCACTAATAGAAAATATAGTTGTGATTATCTAAGAAGATGTGGAGACAGATAAAGAAGTTAAGTAAAGTATATAAATATGGAATTCACTATGAGTTGGGATTATTGGGTACTGTAGGGTACCGTTGGAACTAGAAGGTATATGCTTGTGGAAAAGCTAAGCATCAACGAAATTGTAAGATTAGTATCATTAGTGGAAAGAACTGGTATATTGGAGTATTGTCGAGTCAGTATTGAACTACTAAAGAAAAGGGAGTTAAAATATTTTGGAAATGACTGATAAATGTACTTGGAGACCGTCTGATGTTGCTGTGCATGACCTTGGGTCAGAAAAATAGATAACGATGAAAATGAAGTGAGGTTAGGCAGACAAAATTGTAATATAGCTATATTATTACCTATAAATTGGTGAAACTGTAACCGTGGCCTATGGAAAATTTAAATATAGTAAATAAAAAAGTCATGTCACTAGAATTGACAAGTATTTGTGAAGGATTGGGGAATGATGGATACCACAAAAATGAGGATATGCCTGTGACTAAAGTAAAATGGTAAACATGCACACCTGAAGAGGCTACTTGGGAATGGAAGGACGAGATTCTCCGACTATAACCCGAGTTAGTGGACCGGTATGATGCTAATTTTGCGAACAAAATTTCAAAATTCATGGGTGAATATAACACCTTGTATTTCTAAATCGTATAATTATAGATGAAAATAAGGATTAACCGGTAGGATTAGTGAAAATTCTGAAATTAAGGCCAAAAGACAAAGGAAGGGTAAAACGGTAATTAGCCAAACACGCAACCCTAGGAAAGTAAAATTGAGTAGGAGCTCTCAAATGGGAAAAATAACCCTGGAAATGGATTCAGAATGAAAAATTGAGTGGTTAGGTGATGTGCGATCAGCATATAAGGAATTATAAGACAAAACGAGGAAGAATGTGACTCAATCTAATGCAAGAAAGGCAGAATAACTGTTAAAATTGTCCAATATCTGAATATCAGGTGTTATACTGATTTTGTATTGATTTCATAGGAAAAATGCATAAAATGAAGTCAAAAAGGACAAAGCAAAACTAAAAGCCCACGCTGCCAGCGTGGGAGTGGCGCTCACAGCGTGAGAAGCACAAATTGGACAGAAGCCCCCGCGCTGAGAGCGTGAGACCCGCGCTTGCAGCGCGGGGGAAGAAAAAATGGCAGAGGCTCCCACGCCCACAGCGCGGGAATGGCGCTGCCAGCGTGGGAGGCGCGAAAGATTGGAGATTTGAATTTGAAGAATTAGGTCAAAATCTCTAATAAATAAGAGACTCAACCTTGAGGAAAAACATACAAAGACCTGAAGCAGATCCGGCTTGGAGAGGAGAGGAAGTCGTTCTTCGTGTTCGTCGTCCAGTTCTTGTATTTTTCTTTCTTTTTTATTTTAAGTTTATGTGGAATCTCAGATCAGCGATCATGATGTTGATTGGCTAGATCTATTTTCTATAGTCAGGGTCATGATCCCTTTGTGAATAATTGGTACGAAGGATTGAATCACTTTATGTGTTGATTTTAATATACTTCATCTTTATCTTGTGCATATTGATATTATTTCTATTAGATCTGATCAACCTAATAGGGGATGATATTCTGGGGATTAGGGTTTGCAATAGGAATGTTGGAGTTCTGATTCTGAAAGGAGATAAAGATGACGATTTATGCATGTTCTAGGAATAGACTTGTATAAATCGCAGTCGTTGGATTTATCTGCATAATGCTTAAGTTCATGCGGGATTACTAAGGGATTAGGGTTCCAATTGAATTAAAGGGTTAGATCACCAAGGGATTGGGATCTAACTAATTATTCTAAAGATGATAATTTGTCTGAGTTATTAATTTCGATAAATATTGTGAATCAATCCAGAGTAAAATGGGGATCATTTGGTGAATGTACCCTGGCTACAGTATTTTCTCACATCTTTTACAAAAACATTCATTCACATTCGTATTTTATTCTTTCTCACAAAAATCTAAAAACAAGTCTTTTACTTTTCTTATCAATTAATTTAAGTTACAATATTTGTTAAACAACAATCGATTCATCTAACTTAAGAGGACTGGTTATCGTAGTAATTGTTTTACAATCCCTGTGGAGACGATCTTACTTACTACTTTATTACTTGTGCGATCGGTACACTTGCCGAATTGCCAACAAGTTTTTGGCGCCGTTGCCGGGGATTGAAAATTCAATATTACAAATAACCATTGACTCTTGAGATTAGATTTTTATTTTTATTCTTTTTATCTTGTTTTGTTTTGTTCAGGTGCTACTAATAATTTTCCTGAGTTTTATGTGAGGCAGACTTCCGCCTAAGGACTTTGTAATTGATTCTGAAATTGCAAGGACCGAAAAGCAACTAAGGAAGGCTGCTAGACAGATCATTTGGGAAGATTCTAAGGACATACCTCTACAACCAACTCAAGAGATGGCAGAAAACAACAATGTTGGTCATGGAAGAGGAGGAAATGCAAACAATCAACCTCTAAGACTGTTGAATACGAATCTGACTCCAGTATTCAACAGAGCCAACTCAAGCATAGTGAGGCCAAATGTGGAGGCCAACAACTTTGAACTGAAGCCATCATTGATTTCTTTGGTGGAGAGGATTCAGTTTTCTGGTGCTGATGATGAAGATCCTCATGAATTCATAGACCGATTTCTGATGGTCTGTGATACAACTAAGCACAATGGAGTATCTACCGATGCTATCAGGCTCCAGTTGTTCCCTTTTGCTGTTAAGGGAAAAGCTTTGAGATGGATTGAAAGACAGCCAGCAAATAGCATCCTTACATGGGAAGATTTGTCAAGCAAATTATTTGCTCATTTCTTTTCCATGGAGAAATATAATCAGCTGGTGAATGAAATCACAAACTTTCGCCAGCTGGAAGGAGAATCACTTTGTGCAACATGGAACAGATTCCAGGAACTTAACAGGAAGTGTGCACATTATGAAGAGATGATGATAGAAAAGTGGCAATATTCTTCAATGGAATCACTCCTGAAACAAGGATGATAATAAATAGTGCCGCTGGAGGTTCTATCCGGGAGAGTACATCCGAGCAAGCTATTGATTTGATCAAAAAGCTTGCACGGAATGAGAATGAGAGTGTACTAGCTCCCATAAAAAGAGCAGTGATAAAACCAGCAGACAATGATGTAATATCATTGTCTAAAAAGTTTGACAGCTTGAGTGAGAAATTTGACAAGTTTCAAGTGTCAAAGGTTCAAACAACTCCTCTGGTTTGTGATAAATGCCAAGAAAGTCATGAATCCAGTGAGTGTCCTAATCCATTATCAGAAGATTCACTTCAACAATTGCAGGTGAATGGGATCTGGTATGATCAGCGTCCTCCACAACAACAAAACTTCCAGCGAAATCAGAATTTCCCTGGTGGTAACAACAATTTTCAGCGGAGGACTCAAGGATCTGGTATGGATTTTAAATCTAACAATAACAACAATTATGCTCAATCATCACAGAATCAACAAAGAGAGCCGGCTGAGTGGGAAAAAGCTTTTGCTCAAATGGCTAAGGCTTCTAATGAGATGGCTCAACATACCAATGCTTTCATGGAGGAGACTAGAGCCAACAATAAAAATACAAATGCTTCCATTAAGAACCTGGAGAATCAGATAGGCCAACTGGCCAAGCAATTTACAGAAAGAATTCCAGCTACCTTTCCAAGCAATGCAGTTATCAATCCAAAGGATGACTGTATGGCTATTACCACAAGAAGCGGTAAAGTGATGACAGTTCCAACAAAACCAGCAGTAAATATGGAAGACAAAACAAAGGGAAAGGAGGAACAGAATAAGGAAGTAATTGAACCAGAGATTGAGGTAATTGTGCACGAAAGTGAAAAGGAAGTTATGGTTGAGAAAGAACAGGTTGAAGAGCAACCGGTTGTGGCAAAGAAAAAGCATGACTTAAGCCATGAATATGTGATGTCTAAGGCACCCTACCCAGAAAGATTCAAGAAGGGAGCCTATAACAAACATTATGATAGATTCTTGGACATTTTCAAGAAGCTACACATCAATATTCCTTTCGCTGAAGCTCTAGCAAATATGCCTGGATACGCAAAATTTATGAAGGATCTTTTATCCAGGAAGAAGAAGCTACAAGAATGCCAAACTGTAACACTCACTGAGAAGTGTAGTGCTTTTATTCAGCAAAAGATCCCAGATAAGCTTAGTGATCCCGGGAGTTTTAATATCCTGATTGCTATTGGTGATATTGGCATTGGAAAAGCCTTATGTGATCTTGGGGCTAGTATTAATTTGATGTCTTTCTTAGTTTATAAATCTTTGGGGATTGAAGAATTGAAGCCTACTGAGGTATCTCTCCAACTGGCTGATAGATCTGTGAGGAAACCTAATGGGATTATAGAAGATATTCTTGTCAAGGTTGATAAGTTTATCTTTCCTGCGGACTTTGTGGTGTTAGATATGGGAGAAGGAAGTGAGAAGCCCATGCTCTTAGGAAGACCCTTTTTGGCTACAGCCCGAGCTTTAATTGATGTTGAACAAGGGATGATCAAACTGAGAATGAATGATGAGGAGATCATCTACAATGTTTCAGAAGCTATGAAGAGACCTGCTGAGAATAATGATTATTTCCAGGTTAATTCTTTTCATGAAACCGTTCAACACAAGAAGGAGCGTCCTCAAGAGATTGATTATGAGTTGAGAGCTCGTGATCATATACCCTTTGAAAAAGAAGGAATTACTGTGGAGGTGCTAGAAGAAAAAGCTGAAGATGTAGAGGTTGGTGCCCCTAAGGTTGAATTGAAACCATTGCCCGACACTTTGAAGTATGTGTTCCTGGGAGATGGTGATACTTATCCAGTAATCATCAACAAAGACCTCTCTTCAGACCAAGAAAAGGAGCTGGTTGAAGTTTTGAAAGCTCACAAGACCGCTATAGGATGGTCTATTACTGATTTGAAGGGCATAAACCCTTCTTTTTGTTCACATAAGATTCTCATGGAAGATGATATCAAACCCGTGAGACAACCACAAAGAAGATTAAACCCAACAATGAAGGAAGTGGTGAGAAAAGAAGTTGTAAAGCTTCTTGATGCATGAATGATGTACCCAATTTCTGATGCTGCGTGGGTAAGCCCAGTTCAAATAGTACCAAAGAAGGGTGGTGTGACAGTAGTTACAAATGCAAAGCAAGAGTTGATCCCAACCAGAACTATCACAGGTTGGAGAATGTGTGTAGACTACAGAAGGTTGAACACAGCTACTGATGACTCATATTTTATTGCACTTATTTGTTGCTCTTGATTAGTATTTTTAGGATTTATTTGAATAAAATAATGATGTTTTGAGTTAATTTACATTTTTTAGTGTTTGATTGGGTTTAATTTATTTTCGTCAGAATTTTTCAGCTTTACGCTACTTCTGTATTTTGGCCATATCTCGGTCCACAGTTGTCGGATTGACTCCGTTCTTGTTGGGTTTTTCAGATAACACAGAGGGCTACAATTCTTATGAAGAGCTCGAAGCCCAATTCGGACTGGAAGCTGGTCGATTTCTAACGCCAAGAAGACCATGTTTTGCTGAAGTTTTAGACTTGTAATTAAGTTTTATTTTATTATTTTATTTTGTATTTTAGACGAATGGGCCGGGCCGATCTGAATTAAGCCCAGCCCACATTGATTTCTGACCTAGGTGCATATGAAGCACAAGGGAAGGAAAACATTTGATCATGATGTAATTTTCATTTGGAGGATCAAGACATTTTCTCTGGAGCGTTCTTCGCGTTCTTCGCGTTCTTCGTGTTCTTCATCTTCTTCTTCTTCTTCTTCTTTTTCTTTTATGCAATTTAATTTGTAATCATGTTTATCCTAGCCATGCTAGGCTAAACCCCCTTTTAATCAACCTAAGGGGAAGGGATTCCATGGATCTGTTTAGAGGATCTGCGATCAATCTCTAACCAGATTTATTTCTTTACCCTAACTCAGATCAATATCGTGCGATTGTGGATATTCGATCTGAGGTTCGCGATTGCGATTATGGGTGAAGAATGATCATCAGATTTGATGATCCGATTAACCTCAATTGGAAATAAGGATTCTGATTCAATTGGGATTAATCGTGAATTTGGTAATTTTTCTAATTCTTTAACCAGATTTGTTTCTTTTCCTAACTCAGATCGATATCATGCGATTGTGGATATTCGATCTGAGGTTCGCGATTGTGATCATGGAAAAGGAATAATCATCAGATTTGATGATCCGATTGTTCTCAATTGAAAATAAGGATTCTGATTCAATTGAGATCAACCGTGAATTTGGTAATTTTCATCCAATGAAGGACGTCCATGGAACCCTAACCCTAGGTTGGTTAATTTTAATTACGAAGTTTTAATCCCAGTTTTTATATTCTGTCTTTTATTCAACCCAAATCCAAACCCCCCTTTTTTATTTTCTGTTTTCATAAGCGATTTTTACCAATTCAATTTCCTTGAGAGACGACTTAGGGTTTCCACTTTACTGCAAATTTTTGAACCCTAATTAAAAATAATTTTTAATTTGCGCGAGTTCGACAGCTCGTGTCAAATTTGGCGCCGTTGCCGGGGAAATTGCATCGGTCTAAATCATTTTTTTTGTAATACTTCTTGTTTCTTTTTCAGTTTAAAAAAAAAAGAAAAAAAATTTAATTTTCTCATTAA
>JAVKPL010005498.1:0-10508 GCA_032173675.1 Gastrolobium villosum | reverse complement strand
ATCTAGGGTTTTGGTCCTCAGAATATCCCCAACTATCAGATTGATCAATTCTAACAAAGGAAATATCAAAATTCGCGCAGAGTAATGATAAAGATAATTATATAAACGAACAACTATAAATCAATCCTTCGTTTCAAGGGCTCACATATGGATCGGGACCCTGACTACAGTAAAGAGATCTAGCCAATCAACATCATGATCGCTGATCTAAAATTCAGCATAAACTAAAAATGAAAGGGAAAGAAAATACAAAGAGGAGATCCAATATGAAGAACACGAAGAACTCCACGGCTGCCTCCTCTCCTTCCAAGTGTCCAGATCTGAATGCCCTAATTCTGTAATGAGGGCTATTTATAATTTGTTTCTCCCACATTTTCCCGGGAAACAAACAGAGCATTAAAGAGTTCGAAGTAGTGATTGGTCGTAACCTTGTTGAAGAAGATTTGGCCACTTGAGAGTGCAATGTAGAGAAGAAGATAAGCATATTTTTTCTCACAGAATTGTGCTACAGCGACGTTTGTATACAAAATCAATGGGTTCAATGCTTAAAGCGATGTAGAATATCATCAAACTTATCTTGTTTGATCTCCACTTGCTAAATCTCCAGCTTCTTGAGTACGTAACCTCTTTCTAGAACGCATGAAGTCATAGACCATATCTGTCCAGCCATGCGACATCAAAGTTGACTTTGCTTCTTTCCCAAGACTGAGTTATATTTTGAAACATAATCAGAATCAGGCATATAATGAAAATTTTAGAAAGAAAATAGCATCAGAAATTCAGAATCAGACACAGTGAATAATTTATCAAGTAGAGGTGTCGAACTGATTGTCAAAGGAAATAAATACATAAATGTGAACAAGTGTGTATACAATTTTGGGCATGAAAAAAGAAGGTAACAAGCATGATTTCAGCAAAGCATGAATAAAAAAGACTAAAATATCCTGAAAAAAATATATCATCAAAATATTTCAGCATGTCAGGTATTGAATGGAGAGAGAAGGAAAGGTAGAAATAATTAAATAATGAAATGAGGGAAAAAAAAGTTATTTTGGAGCATCCACTAACATTACTGATTGCACAATGTTTCCTTCAGATGGGAACGAGTAAGTTTGTATACAAAACTAATGGGTTCAATGCTTAAAGCGATGTAGAATATCATTAAACTTACCTTGTTTGATCTCCACTTGCTAAATTTCCAGCTTCTTGTGCACGTAACCTCTTTCTAGAATGCATGAAGTCATAGACCATATCTGTCCAGCCACGCGACTTCAAAGTTGACTTTGCTTCATTCCCAAGACTGAGTTATATTTTGAAACATAGTATAAGAATCAGGCATATAATGAAATTTTTAGAAAGAAAACATCATTAGAAATTCAGAATCAGACATAGTGAATAATTTAGCAAGTAGAGGTATCGAACTGATTGTCAAAGGAAATAAATACATAAATGTGAACAAGTGTGTATACAATTTTGGGCATGAAAAAAGAAGGTAACAAGCATGATTTCAGCAAAGCATGAATAAATAAGACTAAAATATCCTGAAAAAATATATCATCAAAATATTTTAGCATTTCAGGTATTGAATAGAGAGAGAAGGAAAGGAAGAAATAATTAAATAATGAAATGAGGGAAAAAAAAGTTATTGTGGAGCATCCACTAGCATTACTGATTGCACAATGTTTCCTTCAGATGGGAATGGGTAAGTTTGTATACAAAATTAATGGGTTCAATGCTTAAAGCGATGTAGAATATCATCAAACTTACCTTGTTTGATCTCCACTTGCTAAATTTCCAGCTTCTTGAGCACGTAACCTCTTTCTAGAACGCATGAAGTCATAGACCATATCTGTCCAGCCACACGACTTCAAAGTTGACTTTGCTTCTTTCCCAAGACTGCGTTATATTTTGAAACATAGTATCAGAATCAGGCATATAATGAAATCTTTAGAAAGAAAACAACATCAGAAATTCAGAATCAGACAGGGAGAATATTTTAGCAAGTAGAGGTGTCGAACTGATTGTCAAAGGAAATAAATATATAAATGTGAAAAAGTGTGTATACAATTTTGGGCATGAAAAAAGAAGGTAACAAGCATGATTTCAGCAAAGCATGAATAAATAAGACTAAAATATCCTGAAAAAATATATCATCAACATATTTTAGCATGTCAGGTATTGAATAGAGAGAGAAGGAAATGAAGAAATAATTAAATAATAAAATGAGGGAAAAAAGTTATTGTGGAGCATCCACTAACATTACTGATTGCACAATGTTTCCTTCAGATGGGAATGGCTAAGTTTGTATACAAAATCAATGGGTTCAATGCTTAAAGCGATGTAGAATATCATCAAACTTACCTTGCTTGATCTCCACTTGCTAAATTTCCAGCTTCTGGAGCACGTGACCTCTTTCTAGAACGCATGAAGTCATAGACCATATCTGTCCAGCCCCACGACTTCAATGTTGACTTTGCTTCTTTCCTAAGACTGTGTTATATTTTGAAACATAGTATCAAAATCAGGCATACAATGAAATTTTTAGAAAGAAAACAACATCAGAAATTCAGAATTAGACACAGTGAATATTTTAGCAAGTAGAGGTGTCGAACTGATTGTCAAAGGAAATAAATACATAAATGTTAACAAGTGTGTATACAATTTTGCGCATGAAAAAAGAAGGTAACATGCATGATTTCAGCACAGCATGAATAAATAAGACTAAAATATCCTCAAAAAAATATATCATCAACATATTTTAGCATGTCAGGTATTGAATAGAGAAAGAAGGAAAGGAAGAAATAATTAAATAATGAAATGAGGCGAAAAAGTTATTGTGGAGCATCCACTAGCATTGTTGATTGCACAATGTTTCCTTCAGATGGGAATGGCTAAGTGACGGGGATGCCAAAAGACACGTAACCGATTCTTGTATGCCCTTCCCCACCAATAAGGTTATCGAAACAATAAAAAAAAAACAAATATCAAAGCCTCAACAGAATTAAGACTTTAACAAAACAATGTCAAACATTAACTAACTTTGATAGTCCAAACCTAACTACTAATGTCTCAATCTCAGCAATAAAAAACACATTCAAAAGTATGAGACAAAAAATATCAATATACACCAGAAAAAAAAAACATGCTTAGGCATCACTAAAAAAATATATTTATTTAACATATTAAACTCAAATTAGTAAGAAAAAAATTAAAAAAAAAAAGATGAGTTTCATTATATCATACCCGTCCTTCATTTCTTGAACTCTTTCTTGAGACTGACCATCTTGGGCAAGCAAGATGCATGGAACCTCCAATATCTTTCTCTTATTTCCCAATAATTTAGGTTGGCTGTTGATGCCATTGCTTTCTTGCTTAAAGTTGTCAGGCCCTCTACCTGTTATTACCGTGGTTCTATCAGTTTCTTCCGGAGGATCTAATTTCACAGAATACATATCAACTGTCCGAATATCAGAGTATCCAAGAATATCTTCCGGAGGAACTGGCCTTTGGTTAGTTCGAGAGAAAAAAGAATATAAGCCTTTTCTGACAAAACTTGTTGCAAGGTTGCAACTGTCACACGAGAATCATCACAGCGATACCACCTACCCATTGCATCCTGTGAACAAAATAGGAAATTAGATTCTGGCATATTTGGGGATGAATGTATTGGCTACATAGTTGTGTAAAGGTGAACTATAAATTCACAAACCTTTATATAAGCATAATAGTGACCAGATTTCGGGGAGTCGCCTGAATGCACAATAGCACCAAAGAGCTTATATTTTGGTTGTGGATCCTACATAAACATGACTATTAGAAATGAAGGAAGCTAGATATAATATTAGAATGAGGGAAAAAAAGACTAGGGAAATATGGGCCATGTAGCACCAGTCTTATTAAAGGTCAGCCTAGGTTGGAAAAATACTGAAACTTTGTTGGCATTCACCAAGAGATTTATGCTTTTTATTGTTAGTGGCTCATCGATATACAGTATTATAGCCTCTTTGAAGTTTCACCAATTAGTTTGAAGTCCCAATCTGGACACTCTTTTTACAACTAAATATCACCTAAAGTATGTATGAGCATGTATATTTAATGGATAATGGATAGTTCATGTTCTATATGTGTGTGAGTGTGTGTGTGTACAGTTCTTAAACATTTCAAACAATTTCACCTTGTATTTTATACCATAATTTGAATATGAACTGGGATTAAACAAAGAAAATCAAAGTTGATTAAGATCAAAGGATATTTAGAATTTTCATGGGTCCCAGACCTCTATCATTAATGCTTTCCATACTTCTCATGGATTACAAACTGCTGCATATTGCAAACTTAGTCTTTTACTATGACTTTGACAGGTTTACCCATACAAGAGTGCTTTTTAATACGTCCAAATGTTTGTCTATGATTACCAACCACAAGCCATAATGGTAATACTATCCCATAGAAGATGTAATGCGAGATTTCTTCTTCAAACCTGACCATTATGCTCTAATATAGCAAGCCACCACAAAGCTTAAAAGCAACACAACGATTTTCTACACAATACCCATGATGTGCAACTAGGGTATACAGAGTTTAAAAAACACGATTCATCTTCCATCTACTAACTCTTCTTAACGTGCTTTGACAACAATCCAAGTCATCATTACAGGAAACAACATAGAAAGACTTATAAAGCAAACACCAATAGCACCTAAAGATGTCGAGGAAACTGATGGAACTGGATGAAAAATAGGCAACTAACCTTTACTACAAAAGAAAACTCTGATCAGTATCAATGAAATACAGAGCAGATATCAAGAATGATAGAGTAGGATTCTTGTAACACCCACTCTTGTATGCATCCAAGAGGGTTGTTTGCTAAATCGTATTAGAGTAGCAGCGGTAAAGAACTCAATTAATTATAAAGCTTTGTCAAATATTAACAATTTGAAAATTGAAATTGCCCAGATTTGTTTCTTAGAAAAACAATATGAGAAAAGTGAGGTTGTTTATCGAACATAGAAAATTTCATGGATAAAACCCTTTGCTGAATTTTCTACGTTTTTCAGAAAAGCTTGCTGTCTTATATAATCTGTATAAAATCGAATTTAGATGTGATAAAAAAATATTCCAAGCTTCTGAAAAACTAGACATCCGGGGCATCGCGTACATATAAATTATGCGCGATTCGGAGGTGAATAGCCCCGCGGAAGAGGACACGTAAAACGCTTGTGAATTCTGTCCGTTTTCTGGAACAGGCTGTAGGGCGAGGCTTATAAAAATTTGTACAGAATTCATATAGAGATGAAACCTGCACAGTTTGAAGGTACATACCCGGGGCTTCGCGTGCATATAAAATAATAGTAAATCGGAGTTCGTTTGCCCCTTGAAACATGACACATAAAGTGGTTGTAAAACTGATAAAAATTCCCTAAGTTCAGCTTAAGCATTAACATATAAGGTAACACACCAGCAGAATGGAATGAACAAAAACCTTACCAGACTTTTAATTCCAGCTAAAAAAAACACCACAACTCAAAGTTCTAGGTCACAAATAATAGTCAGCTAACAAATCCATTGACAAAACATCTTCCATTTAATGACTTAAAAATTTAGTGCGGTATACGTGAACAAAATTTATTCACCCGATTTAAAATTGCAACACATGATATATAACATCTATACATGCAACTTCATATATATATCAAAAGAAAACCTTTCAAGAGTAATAGTGATATTTCACGATGTCTTTTAAGTAATTTCAAAATGAATATCAAACTCAGCAATATATTCAAGTCACAGATTGAATATTATATCATTTAGGCAACAGCTAAACAAAACCATTTTACTTACTTAAATTCGAACTATGCAAATATAATATGATAGTATCTAGTTAATACCGACTCTAGTGGCACATAAAAATAATCAACAATTCCCAATAAACGATGACAAAAATAAAAGTGATATATATGAGGATTTTGCATGCTCGTGTACCTAATGTGCCAAGACATGATGGCTATATAATCAATGGAATTTATGGGTACGTATATGAGGCTTGGGTTACATGCAAGCGCATGTAATACTTCAAATGTTGTAAGTTTGGCCATAATTAGTAAAACTCATTGAAAATGGTTAAAATGTCATGCATAGTATGCGATATGAAACATGTATTGATTAGCACCTTTAATTAATTAGGCCACAAGGGTTAGTTTGAATTTGTAAGTTCAGACAGTACTTTGCTTGTAAAAAAAATTCACCTTGAGAATAGTAAATTCAAGTAAAGGCAAACATTCTTCTGCGGGACAAGTTTCGATATATTAAGAGGGTTCTAACAACATGGTAAGACACGTTTGGCAAAATCTCTTGAAAGTGTTTTGTATAGTGAATAAAATCGAAGATGCAGTAACCGTTTAAAACATAACGTTTGAAATTTTGAAAATAGAATTTGAAATACTTTGAGGCCTATTCATACAAAGTTTAAATTACCCAAAACCAACTAAAAATTTATAAAAGAACAGACTGATACTACAAAGTCCTCAACATACATGACACAATATTATTGATTGTAAGGTCTATAATAGGCAATCTCATCTTGTATAAGAGCCACAACTCGTTACATAAAACCAGTACTTAGCATCTAAATCATTTAACTTCTACCACGAAAGTCAAGACCATGTTTCTTATGTTATAGAGAAGTACTACTAAAATTCCTTGCACATGTTAGACATAAAATCTAGGATTGGGAAACCATCAGGCTTTGCCAAAAAGTTTTCGCACTTAATTAATTTCACAAGGATTCACTAAACTGAAATAAGGTTAAGTTGATCAAAATTTCCACGCTATACCTTTATTTCTTTTAAGACTACCAATCTGACAAAACATGAAACATGCCAACACTTTATGAGCTAACATGATAACTAACCGTTGTGAGTCATGCAAATTATGTATGTTTAATTCATAGGAATCTAATACAAGAAATGACTAACGATTCTTACCATATAAAAGTAAAAATCATTTTTCGTAGCCCAAACAACAATCATGAAGGAAGCATATGTAGGTCAATCAATAACAACATAAGATGAAATCCCATTTTTTTAGCAGCAAGGTTTCATACACCATAATGTGAAAAAAAATCTAAACTGGCAAGTTAAACAGTCATCATATAAAAGTCTATTATTATGAGCAAAGACAACGCATTATACGTAAGTCCAAATAGTCCAAATCACACCAAGCAAGTAAATACATTAGCACTATGATTACAAGTATCACTCGCACGAAAGGTAGAGGCATAGGGGTCAAGTTCTCTCCGTTCACACATCACTACCTAGTTCACAGCTTCTTTTTCACTAATGGTGTCCAGTGCTAATTTACCACTATGAGATTTGTAAAACTGTAGACCCCCGTGTTTAAACCTTAATTAGCTCCAACCCTACTTTCTGAGGCAATAACTGGATCTACTTAAGTGAGTGACCAATGCCTAAATGAATAGTCAGGTTTTCCTACTCAAACAGATTAACCCTTAATGCAGTAAGTAACATAACCGAGTTAGTAAAGATTAACAGTTTCTACTATCCAGTTATATACTACATTCACAGTATACAAGAGGTCACAATTCACAAGATAGATAGGGAACACTGTCATTATCTTATTATCACAAAGCTTGCACATCAAATATAGGCACATAAGACTTCACTGATAATTCACTGGAACAATAATTCACCGTATATTCAAGTAACAATTTACTATTCCACACTTAGTGTTCAGATACATGGGTACCCTGTGATAACCATGATTATGCACACACAAACTGCGCGATAGTGAGTTGATCAGGCTCACTACTTAGCAACAGGATGTGCACAGCCATGTTTAATACAGTGTACTACCCGTATCTTCGCACTTCTAGTAACTCATTCACAACGAAGCTCAAACAGAATAATGTAGCAGTTAGCCGGTCAACCAAGCAACAATTATGCAATAAACAGCACACAATTCATCCAAAAACAAACACCATGAACCGGAACTGCTCTGATACCAATTAGTGTAACACCCACTCTTGTATGCATCCAAGAGGGTTGTTTGCTAAATCGTATTAGAGTAGCAGCGGTAAAGAACTCAATTAATTATAAAGCTTTGTCAAATATTAACAATTTGAAAATTGAAATTGCCCAGATTTGTTTCTTAGAAAAACAATATGAGAAAAGTGAGGTTGTTTATCGAACATAGAAAATTTCATGGATAAAACCCTTTGCTGAATTTTCTACGTTTTTCAGAAAAGCTTGCTGTCTTATATAATCTGTATAAAATCGAATTTAGATGTGATAAAAAAATATTCCAAGCTTCTGAAAAACTAGACATCCGGGGCATCGCGTACATATAAATTATGCGCGATTCGGAGGTGAATAGCCCCGCGGAAGAGGACACGTAAAACGCTTGTGAATTCTGTCCGTTTTCTGGAACAGGCTGTAGGGCGAGGCTTATAAAAATTTGTACAGAATTCATATAGAGATGAAACCTGCACAGTTTGAAGGTACATACCCGGGGCTTCGCGTGCATATAAAATAATAGTAAATCGGAGTTCGTTTGCCCCTTGAAACATGACACATAAAGTGGTTGTAAAACTGATAAAAATCCAGCACTTAGTTAAAAATCCTCTTTGCAAAACGTTTTTCTGATTTTCCAAAACAGCCATTGATCATAAAGGTTCAAGGTAAGAGAGAGATAATAAAGCCTACAGTCATCCAAGGGTACCAAAATATAAAGCATTACAGTCATCCAACAATCAAACAGTAACAGCAAAAATCCAAGCACCAGCAAGCAACAGCAAACTTCACTTCTCTAACAGCTTTTACGTCCTCCTGCCATTTTGGAAAATAGCAGCCCCGAAGGGGTGAGAAAAATCCCAGTAGTGTGGCAACAAAACCAGTAATATAACAGTATTAACTAGGCACAAAATCATAAACAGTCACTTCAACATATCCTTGTTCCTTTTCTTTTTCATCATATTCATATATATAGCGCATATAACGCCTTTTCTTTTCATCATATATATATTGCGTATATAACGCCTTTCCTTTGCGCTTTTAGCACCGTCGTGCGCGCACTTCACAGTGGAATCAAATATACCCTTGGCACCTGAGCTCCATGTGGATTCCATCTGTGGGCCTATGCGGACTGATGCCAAGTGTCCCATACCCCGGTACCTTGGGGATGCCTATATGATGCTTGCTCAAACACATGGTCCTGTACATAACTATTCTAAAACAAGGCCTATATGATCATGATATATGCATGTCATGCTATGCTTTCACACACAAAGCGTAAAAATGCGGTATGATGTAAGGTGCATGCTTATATACCTTTCGTACGCGTTATGCTGCCACATAACGTCTTTACCTCATAATCATATAGCCATCACGGCACCTTTTTGGCAGTTTCCTTTCATCATAATGGAACATAATATTTTTACGGCATATGGAGCATCATGTCACAATTTTATACCAGTAGTCAATAGTCACATTAGGTAATATCGCCTGACACTTACCTCGTGTCTTTAACATTCTTTGCCAAACATCATCAATCCACATATCAATCAAACATTCCAAGAGCTAAGATCTTGTGCACCTAATCAAATAGATACATATACATATGCAATCAGAATTTATTTCATGCTATTCCAATACTTCACCAACAAGTCCTAGGCTTCTATTTCATGCACCTTCATCGAATTGAAGTGTTTTTAGTGCCAATACTAGATACTGCCCTAAGAATAATATTATCCCTTGCTAGAACTACCATTTTCCCACTGTTTACCTCATAAGAGGGTTCGGTTAAAAAAAGCTCCTCTTAGGGAAATAATATTCTGACTTCATCTCATCATAAATGAATTTATACAGCAACAAAATCTACATTTTCCCCTAGGTTCCCACATGCATACAAATATGGTTTTTAAGCTTTCATACTTAACAATATTCTGCCTTATAAAAGAGTTACCAATGATTAAATACAAACAAATTCCAAGGTTCAAACCAAGGCAGAATCGGTTAACAAAAGATTAAAGATTTCAATTCTCATTCTCATCTAAACTATATATGGGGCGCTAGGATGGACTAATAAACATGCTGTGAATTAGTTTGATGCATGAAGAGCTAGGAGTATGATGCAGTCCCACAAAACAGTCCACCATATTCACAAGGACACTATTTCCATACTAACAAATCAGGTTTAGGGGCAAGCATGCACTAGGTTCATGACTTTTATTCACATTTTACACTTCATGGTGTGCTAAAAATACAAGCTGTCCCAAAGTTCCAAGTGAGCCATATACTATGCTCATATAACATAATTTTAGCTTGCATACATCAACCCCTAATGTTGTTTTAAAAGGCAGAATTAATGGATGGACAGTGGCGAAAGAAAACGGTCCATTATATGCAAATGCCAACCGAACAAAGGATGGAGGAGGTAAGGGTTCGAACTAGGATTACCTCTTGTAGCCCACAAGGTTCACGTTAGCGGCAAGT
>JAVKPL010005497.1:0-10879 GCA_032173675.1 Gastrolobium villosum | reverse complement strand
AGTATTAGACCGATCAAGCATCGATCCGGGCAAACCTGGTCAGAATCGGTGACCCGTTGACTCGTGGGGTCATGCATTTTAAAAAAATCAAAAATTCAAAAAACTAAAATTATTTCATCTTATCAGAAAAAATTGTAAAACTTCTTTTAAAAACTTTTTGTAATTTTAGTTGCTAATATACTCTTCTACAATGACATCAAATTTCAAATTCCAATACTAAAGCAATTTGTGGAATCATAAATTAACAGAATGTGACATATGTTATTTTAAAGTAGTTGAATTTGAAAAATATGAGTTCAATGTCATTGAGAAGTATGTTTATGGAGATTTTAAGTTGCAATTTAAATTGACATAGTAATAGCGTGCATTTTTATTTATTTATGCTTAATATTTTTTAGCTTGTTTAGTGAACCTTGTTTAATTTATTTTAGATATGGAAAATATAATTGAATTTATATGTTCATATTTATATTTTTTTTATATATCTATATATATCCGGATCAACCGGTCCGACCAGTGACCCAGTAACCCAGTACCCCGACCAGGTCGATGCCCGGGTCGGGTTTAATAACACTGGTTTAAGGGTTCACTTTTTTACGGTCAATGTAGATAATTTATCTACAGTGAGCACAAAATGATGTCATTCTGATATGATAGCGTTGGTTTAACACCTCCTATTTTCAACTTCATAAAGGAACAGTCAGGCCAAATGCTTTTTTAAAGAAGCATAAGTACCTACATGAAAAAAGAAGAAGCATCTTTTGATGAAGAGAAATAAGAAAAGTTGTTGGGTCAATCACCATCTTTGACTTTATCGAACCGGCGTTTTAAATTCTCCCCTTTTGTCTCAGGACCGATCTTTGATTTTATTTATGAGAATATTATTTCTTATGTTACATGATATAAATTATTTCATGCAACAAAAAAATGTAAGACTTATTAGAAAGAGAAAAGTATTTCTCCAATCACCGGAGATAAATTTATCTTCAATGAGCTCAAAACGACGTCGTTTTGGATTATAAAATTAAGAAATTATAGTAATAAAAGCTAATATAACCCTGTAATATATTATAATTACAAAAATACCTTAATTTACGCCACAAAACGATGTCATTTTGGGCTCACCGGATATAACTTATCTCTATTGACTTGAGAAATCTTTTGTCCTATTAAAAAATAATAAATGAATTTCACTCACCTTTTTCTACGTGATATCTTATACAACATGGAAAATAATATTTCACTCACATTTTTTTTTTTTTAAGAATGGGGTTTATTTTATTTTTTTTAAATTGTTAGCTTTATTTTTCTTGATTCCATGTTAATAATAAAGGGTTGGGAAAACAATTGGTGGCTGTAGGTTAAATCTTAAAACATGAAACTCGGAAGGGGGAACAACTACATTTTTGAGGTTGCTTTATTCCTGGAAAAGAAATATATGCATATTCTTGGCACCAAAAAAATAAATAAAAATTGTCAATGAAGAGAAATGTATGAATGTGCTTGTTGTATGTATGCTGCCTAGCTTATTCTTTCCCCTTTCCACAAAACAATTTTAGGTATAATCTTTGATTATCGGAAAAAAAATTTAATTTTTTATTTTTGATATATGATTATTGGAAATTAAGTTTCCAACTACAAGTTATAGAGACTTCGATCTTGGCAGCTTGACTTATTGAATTATATCCTGCAAATTATTATTTTTATTGAAACTAGTTTTATTACACTAGTTTCGAAACTTACCTTCCTCTCTCTCTTTTCTTTTCTGCTTCCGTTGTTCTCATATACTTCAAATATTTCTAACACAGGTTGCCGAGGATATAGGAACAGAAGTGAATTATCAGCAAGAATTTTTGGAACAACTGGTATATAATTTCTTGAATAATCTCAGTTTCACGTAGTTTTGTTTTTAGTTGCTCGAACTCAAGTTTCCTATGTGGGAAAAATGACTACACTTTGCCTAGTATTATTGCCAGCATCAGGCAAAATGGATTTACTATTGAAATTTTGATATCTTGATTTTGAAAGCTGAATGCTAACTATGGCTGGAAACGTTTCTTAGTCAGAAAAGGATCTTAGTAGTTTAAAAGGAAGGAAGACCATGTCATGCCTGCTGCTATCTATATTTTGAATCTTTGCATTTTTTTTTTTAAAAAGGGGTAAAGAGGAAAAATGTTTCAGCTAGTTTTTTAGCATTTCAATTCCTAGTGATTAATCAGTATATCTCCTCTTTAGCAGGAAAATGTCCAGCTGTCTTGTTAACATTGTAGTTTATTTGTTTCAATACAGCAAATGACGATGATAAAGGCTCAAGCTGGAGTGAAGAATAATTTAAGAAGATTGAATAAGAGCATCATCCAAAATGGTTCAAACCATATTGTTCATGTCATTAGTTTTGCTTTAGTCTGTTTCTTCATAGTGTACCTTTAGTCCAAGATGTCCAGAAAAAGAGGACTAGGGAGTTTGCTGCTCCCCTTTCTGGTGGAAAGACTTCACTGAAGGGCTTCTTTCCACGACTTTCACATGATGCATGATTTTGTTGTAAAGAAAAAGTTTAACAATCGTTTGGAGATTATAATTAATTAATGACTTTTGAGTTATATTTCCTGGATATATGACATAGTTAAAGCATTTATCCTATTTTGAAAAAGGATGGATAGTTTGCTTACTTAAGAATTTTCCCAGTGTTCTTTTCCTATCACCATGAACCTATCCTTTCAACTCATGAGGTGGCCCTTTGTGAAATTGTTTAGCTCGAAAGCCTCTAACACGTGAATTCGGCTGGTTTTTGTAAGAAATTAAGAATCATCGGCTGGTAAACTAGTTTTAATGTGATTAAGGGATGTTTATACTTTATAGTCCAGGCTAAGAAGGGAAGTCATCTCCCCACTATACGGTGTCACTTTTTGCCGTTGTCTAGATAAATTGAACCGAATATGGAAAAGAAACGCAATGGCATTGACTAGCCAAAAGCGATGTAAAAATTGAGCAATGAAATATACTAATATCTACCTAATAACGGTTTCGGATTAAAATCTTCCAAAAAAACATATGAGTAGCCCAAGTTTTCACTGAAGTAAAATCATAGCATTCTATTTATCATGCTCCAGCAAGATCAAAAACATGCAGTGACACACTAATATCATATTTACACTGTCATATTTACAGGTTCTGTACAACTAGCTGAGTTTTCTTAGTAATCATTATTTAGAGGAAAAAAAGAAGACTCCAATTAGATCTCAAACTAAAAAAGAACTGCGGGAGTATATATTATAAAACCAAGGTCAACCTAATGTGGGATGTTAGCAGCATGTAATCCACTTTTGCCAACTGTAGAATGTGTTGGGCAAAGTATATTATAAAACCCCAGCTAAAGTAGCAGAGATAGTGGTTTATGGCGTGCCAAACTGTCAGTAGGTCAAAATGCTTTGATTCATTTTGATTCAACGGGCAGCATCTTCAATATACGTTATGTGTGGAAAGATATCCATGGATGTCCTGAAATTGAACCACATAATATTAATTTAACATGCAAACAATCGAACAGTTCTTAAAACTTAAAAGTATTGTCATTTGATTTCCGGTTTAAAAACATCATGGAGAAAAAAAGAGCCTCAACCACATAGAAGAACACATTAAAAACTAACAAAAGTAGGTGAGAATTAACATATTCCCACTGTTATCCCAACCAGAAACAATGTACAATAGGGTATAACCAGTTAACCGCCACTAAAGGAACTAGCAAAGCTTGTTAATAAAACAAGGCAATCCTTCTAATTATTAAGAATTCATGTGAAAGGCAAAGATACTTTTCAAAATAACTTGGAAATTTCTAATTTTAATTATTTCAAGATTAAAAAACCAAATACAACAAGTCTTTGGTGTTTTTCACCATCGAGGAAGAGAGATAAAGCACGCTACAAAACATTAATAATCTATCATAAACTTACTAAGTACTTCATCAGCTGTTATCCTTGCTGAAATATCCCTTGTCAGCATTCTCCCAACAAGATCTCGTGCAGGTTTAGATATTGATTCCCACATCCCGGTTTGGAAATCTAGCTTGGAATTCTTAATAGCCTCAAAAACTGCTTCTTGTGAATCCCCTTTAAATGGAAGAACACCAACCAACAGAGCATGCAGGAGCACTGATGTGCCTCTGGCAAGTGTGATTTTTCTGTGATAAAATTGACAAGAATTGAGTCATAAGAGAGCAAATTAAATACATATTGGCTAATTATATTGATTCTTTGAATGTCAATAATATTCACTTTTAATTGTATTTTTACAGGGAAAATAAATGAAGAATTATAAAAAAAACCAAACCTGTTAATGCAATTTTCCACGGTTATACCACACTATGAGTCAGCGAGGACATCAAAGTGGCGCGAGGTAGCAACAAAGTGGCGCTCCTCAGCGTAGCAAGACAGAAGGTTGGCGCAACCTAGCGCCCATTTACGAAAGAAAATGGCGCTTCTCAGCGCAATAACACAGAAGGTTGGCGCAAGGGAGCGCCAATTTACAAAGGAAATGGCGCAAGCTAGCGCCGCAAGTCAGTGCACTGGCGCTAGCTAGCGCCTAAACATAAAGGAAGTTGGCGCTAGTTAGCGCCAATGAATAGTGAAAGTGGCGCTAACTAGCGCCATTGTATGGAAAAAGTGGCGCCACCCAGCGCCAGATTTGGAGTGGCGCAAACGTGCGCCAATTCGGTGCCAACCGGCGCCGGTCTGCGGGACGGATCTCCGTGTTTTCTGAGGGGCACTTTTGGAAAGGAAATAAAATATTATAAAAGCACCTCTTATGCAACTAGGTCAGCAGACTTGGCAGATCTAAAAAAAAGAAAAACACAGATACAGGTTAAGAGACAGATCTGAAGATTGGAGGAGAAGGGCATTGGATGTTCTTCGTTCTTCATCTACATCTAGTATTTCTTTATCTTTTGTTTTAATTTTATGTTGAATTTTAGATCAGCGATCATGATGTTGATCGGCTAGATCATTTTTATTGTAGTCAGGGTCACGATCCATATGTGAACCCTTGACATGAAGGATTGATTTGTGATTTTTAATTTATATAATTATCTTTATCTTTACTCTGTGCGAATTTTATATTCCCTTTATTAGAATTGATCGATCTGATAGTTGGGGATATTCTGAGGATCAAAATCCTAGATAGGAATATTGGGGTTTTGATCTCGAAAGGGGGTAAGATAACAATCTGTATGCGTGCTAGGAATAGACGTGTATACGATTGCAGATGCTTAAATTATCACGCCCATTGCTTGATCCCATGAGAAACATTGCAAGGAATTGGGGTTTCTCATGGGATTAAAGGGTTAACCCTGCAAGGAATTGAGGGTTAACTATTAAATCTTTTAGATGATAATTTATCTGAGTAATTATATAAATGATTTTTATAAATCAATCCGGAGTAAAAAGCGGGGATCATTTGGTGAATGAACCCTGGCTACAATACTTTTCTCATATTTTTCTAAAAATCAATTTTCAATTGTATTATTTTCTGTTTTTAATTCAAAAACACAAAAATAAGTCTTTATTTTTAATTTCACTCAATTTGACAATATTTGTCACACAAACCCTATTTGAAAACTTCCATTCTTTAAGAAAATTTTTACTTGATATTAGATCTAATCCCTGTGGAGACGAACTTTATTTATCACTTTATTACTTGTGCGATCGGTATACTTGCCGGAGAGCATCAAGTTTTTGGCGCCGTTGCCGGGGATTGGCGTTTCTGATATCATATAATCTTGATCTTTAAGATTGGATTTGTGAATATTTTCTTCAATTATTTGTTTAATTTTTTTTTATTTGAACAGTGCTACTAATCTCTTTTCTGAAGTTGTATGCGAGGTACTCTTCCAGAATTTCCACTTAATTTGGAGATCACTAGAGCAGAAAAGAGGAACAGAAAACTTGCTCGGAAAAAGCTTGCATTTAACGAGTTGGGAATTCTGTTCGAAGAAGCAAAAACAATGGCTGGGCACAATGATGAAGTGGACAATCCACTCATGGATACAATCCTCACACCAGCATTCAACAGACCTAATTCAAGCATTATTCATCCAGAAACGGGCAACAATTGGGAGCTCAAATCTGCCAACATTCAATTGGTAGAGCGAGCTCAGTTTGGCGGAGAGGCGGATGAGGACCCTCACAGGTTCATTGACAGATTTCTGATGATCTGTGACTCAACCAAGCACCCCCAGGTGTCCAATGATGCAGTCAGGCTGAGACTGTTTCCCTTTGCTCTTAAAGGGAAGGCTTTGAATTGGTTGGAAAGGCAACCAGCAAGAAGTATTCCATCATGGGAGAGTCTTTCAAATAAATTCTTTGCTGAGTTCTTTTCCATGGAGAGGTTTAACCAGATGGTGAATGATATCACCAATTTCACCCAGTCTGAGGGTGAAACTATGTGTGCAGCATGGAACCGCTTCAAGGATCTAATGAGGAGATGTCCTCATTACCCCATGACCAATGGTGATCAGGTCCGAATTTTTTTCAATGGGTGTAAAGCTGAAGTTCGAATGGTGCTGAATGGTGCAGCAGGTGGTAGCATCAAATCCTTGAGAGCAAATGAAACTCTTGAGTTAATAGAAAGAATGGCTGCCAATGAAAATGAATCTTTGACAGCCAAGCCTAAGAGAGAGATTCTACACCTGGATAACAATGATGCGGTTCTGGCTGAGAATAAATTGTTAGCACAACAGCTAGCAAATTTGACCTCAAGGCTGGACAAGATGCAACTTTCCACTATGCAAGTTGCATCTGTGGTTTGTGAATACTGCAAGGGTGAGCATGAATCCAATGAATGCTCATCTTTGTTATCTTCTGACTCTCCTCAACAAGTGCAGGTGAATGGAGTATGGTACGAGAAAATGTCTCCACCAAGAAACACTCATCAGAATTTCCCTTCTGGAAATAAAAATTTTCAGAGGAGAACTCAAGGCACAGGACTGGATTATAATTCTAACAACTACTTGCAGCCTCCACCAGTCCAAGCTAAGGAGCCTTCTGATTTGGAAAGGTTAGTTGGACAAATGGCCCAACACTCCAATGCCTTCATGGAAGAGACTAGGGCCACCACTAAAAACATGAATGCTTCTATCAGGAATTTAGAGAATCAAGTTGGCCAGCTGGCTAAGCAAGTTGCTGATAAAAATTCAGGCACTTCCTCTAGTAACACATTTAAAAATTCCAAGGAGGATTGTATGTTTATCACAACTAGAAGTGGTAAGGTGGTAGGAGCTCCAGAAAAGCTTAAGGTGGTGGAGGAGCCACAAAAAGAAAAGGAGATTCCTTCTAATGTCCAAACACCTATTCAGAAAGGTGAAGAAAAAGAGCCTCCTATTGTTGCTGAAAAGAAGAAGTTTGAGCTGAGTCCTGAATATGTGCGAGCCATGGCACCTTATCCTGGCAGATTCAATAAGGATGCTCAAAAGCAACAATATGGCAGATTTCTTGATATTTTCAAGAAATTACATATAAATATTCCTTTTGCTGAAGCCTTGGCTGGCATGCCCAATTATGCCAAGTTTATGAAGGATCTCTTGTCAAGGAAGCACAAGTTGCAGGAATGCCAAACGGTGACACTCACTGAAGAGTGTAGTGCTATAATTACAAAGAAGTTCCCGCCTAAGCGTCATGATCCAGGGAGCTTCAATATTCCTATTGAAATTGGGAACACCAAATTTGGTAGAGCCTTGTGTGATCTTGGGGCAAGTATAAATTTAATGCCCTTGTCTGTTTGTAAATCTTTGGGGATAACTGATTTGAAACCCACTTTGGCATCTCTTCAACTTGCTGATAAGTCTGTAAGAAAGCCTAGTGGAATAATAGAAGATGTTCTTGTGAAGGTAGACAAGTTCATCTTCCCTGCTGATTTTGTAGTGTTGGATATGGAAGGAGGAGCTGAAATGCCACTTTTGCTGGGTAGACCTTTCTTAGCTACATCTCGTGCACTGATTGATGTGGAAAGCGGGAAGCTAGAGCTAAGAATGAATGATGAAACCGTTACTATCCATGTCTTTGATTCTTTAAAACAGTCTTCTCACAAAGACGATTGTTTTAATCTTGAAATTGTAAAGGAAGAACAAGATGTAGCGGTTGAGCTTCCTAAAAATCTCAAAAATGAGGACAAAGAAGATGGAACCCCAAAAGTGGAAATGAAGGATCTTCCTCAAAATTTAAAAGATGATGTCAAAGAGGTAAGGACGCCTCAAAGGAGGCATACTCCTACAAAGAAGAAGGCAAGAAGAAAGGAAGGGGTAAAATTCTTTGATACAAGTTGGAAGAGACACCGAGAACTGAAGTTTGACAAGAGACACCGAGACTCTATCTCTAGGAAAAATCAAAGCTTCAAAGAGTTCTTAACATGGATCCATGGTTTGGATCAAATCTGGGAATGGTGGTCCCATACACCAAGGCAACCAGTACCACCAGACCCTTCATTTGCTGAGTCATCCCACACTGCTGAGGGGGATGACATGGAGGGCTGATCTTATCTCCTTGCTGATGGAGATCTTGTATATTAGTTTATTTTTCTGTTTCGTATTTTTAAGTTATTTTGTGTTGGTATATTTTTCTCTGATGTTTTAATGTGTGCATTATAGTTTCTTCTATATGCCACTATTTGTTCTATTGTGCAGGATTTTCTTCCTTCTCGGGGTTTAATTATTGCTGAGGACAGCAATGCTCTAAATCTGGGTATGGTTGGCTTGCACCTTAGAACTTCAATTCTTCGATCAGGGGAGATATTCTAACTCTTGTAATTTATTTATTTTTAGTTATTTTTATAGTTATTTCGTGTTATTAAAAAAAAAAATGGTGTGTTTTAAACAAATCTCAGGTTTAAATGTGCTCTTCTTTTTAATGTACATGATTAAATTCTTGGAATATATTGTATGACTTTCTAACATAACATTGCATAGGCATAATTAGATTGCATGATTGCTCGGTTGTCTGAATTAAGATTGTGAATTTTGATAATATCTGAAGTCAATTTTCTTGAGTCTACATTGATACCATAGCTGTGAGGTTTTGAGCTTAAACACTGAAATTTTTGTTGAAAGACCTCACTGTTGTAATACTCTATAACTTGATTTGTTTCTCTGTAATGCATGCATTGATTGATATGATAAAGGCATTTTGTTCTTATTTGCTATTGGCCAAAATAACCCACCTGTATGAAATTTTCCCTTGCTAGCCCTTTTGAGCCTGAATTGATTTATTGTAAAATGACCTGTGGCCTGATTAATGGCTTAGCCAATATCCATGTAACTTACCTTGTTTGAGATTGAATCACTGAAAGTGTTGGAAATAAAGTAAAGAAAGTGAGGTAAGCTCCACAATGGTCAAGAAAAAGAAAAAAAAAAAGAAAAGAAAAGAGAAGAAAGGGAAAAATGAAAAAGAGAAAAAGAAAAAGAAAGCAAGAAAAAGGAAAAAGAATAAAAGGTGGCAGGAAGGAATGAATTCCCGGAATTCTGTGGGAATGTTAGTGGAGCAAAACAATTGAGTTGAAATTGTTAAAAATGAAATAATATCAGTTTTCAATCTCTTGGTTGTTTGAGCTACTATCCAAATTTTTCTACCTATTACCCCAGCCAAAGTTACAACCTGTGAAGTCTTTTTGATCAATTAATGCATGTGTTTGATTCTTCAATTTCAAGAATTTTGTAGAATATAATCAAGCATATGGTAGTGTTATAGCTTTGAGTAATTGAGTGCTCATGATACCCTTAAACACTGAGTGTTGAGTGTTGAGTGAACATTATACAAGGCATATTGAGTCTGAAAGTGACTATGATTGTTATGTTAGAATTAAGTGAATATTTCCTGGATTAAGTCTTTTACATTGCTGGGGACAGCAACGTTTAAATCTGGGAATGGTTTGATGTGCCTCTGGCAAGTGTGATTTTTCTGTGATAAAATTGACAAGAATTGAGTCATAAGAGAGCAAATTAAATACATATTGGCTAATTATATTGATTCTTTGAATGTCAATAATATTCACTTTTAATTGTATTTTTACAGGGAAAATAAATGAAGAATTATAAAAAAAACCAAACCTGTTAATGCAATTTTCCACGGTTATACCACACTATGAGTCAGCGAGGACATCAAAGTGGCGCGAGGTAGCAACAAAGTGGCGCTCCTCAGCGCAGCAAGACAGAAGGTTGGCGCAACCTAGCGCCCATTTACGAAAGAAAATGGCGCTTCTCAGCGCAATAACACAGAAGGTTGGCGCAAGGGAGCGCCAATTTACAAAGGAAATGGCGCAAGCTAGCGCCGCAAGTCAGTGCACTGGCGCTAGCTAGCGCCTAAACATAAAGGAAGTTGGCGCTAGTTAGCGCCAATGAATAGTGAAAGTGGCGCTAACTAGCGCCATTGTATGGAAAAAGTGGCGCCACCCAGCGCCAGATTTGGAGTGGCGCAAACGTGCGCCAATTCGGTGCCAACCGGCGCCGGTCTGCGGGACGGATCTCCGTGTTTTCTGAGGGGCACTTTTGGAAAGGAAATAAAATATTATAAAAGCACCTCTTATGCAACTATGTCAGCAGACTTGGCAGATCTAAAAAAAAGAAAAACACAGATACAGGTTAAGAGACAGATCTGAAGATTGGAGGAGAAGGGCATTGGATGTTCTTCGTTCTTCATCTACATCTAGTATTTCTTTATCTTTTGTTTTAATTTTATGTTGAATTTTAGATCAGCGATCATGATGTTGATCGGCTAGATCATTTTTATTGTAGTCAGGGTCACGATCCATATGTGAACCCTTGACACGAAGGATTGATTTGTGATTTTTAATTTATATAATTATCTTTATCTTTACTCTGTGCGAATTTTATATTTCCTTT
>JAVKPL010005496.1:0-10533 GCA_032173675.1 Gastrolobium villosum | reverse complement strand
ATTGTTTGTGCTGTCCAAATTAACTCAAACAGAGGTTTCTCAATTTCAGGAATTGGGTCAGAACCAACAATGATAGCAGCTGCTCCATCCCCAAACAAAGCTTGACCAACGAGGCTGTCAAGATGAGTGTCACTTGGGCCACGGAATGTGACAGCAGTAACCTCAGAGCAAACAACAAGAACACGAGCACCTTTGTTGTTCTCAGCCAAGTCTTTTGCCAAACGAAGCACCGTGCCACCAGCAAAGCATCCTTGTTGGTACATCATGTATCTCTTCACATGTGGGCGAAGTCCTAGAAGTTTAGTGAGTTGATAATCAGCACCTGGCATGTCTACACCACTTGTTGTGCAAACCACTAAGTGGGTAATCTTGGACTTTGGCTGACCCCATTCTTTTATGGCCTTGGTTGCAGCCTCTTTTCCTAGTCTTGGTACCTCTACCACCACCATGTCTTGCCTTGCATCCAAAGAAGGTGCCATATAAGCGCAAACGTTTGGGTTCTCCTTCAAGATCTCTTCTGTTAAGTACATATATCTCCTCTTGATCATAGACTTATCACCTGAAATTAGTGATCAAGTTAGAAAGGAAATGATCATAGACACACACACACTAGAGAATTAAATTAGTAATGAAAGCATCTAACAGAGAAAAATAAAATGTAGAGATAAAAAGATTGCTTACACATGCGCTGGAATTTCTCTTTGAGCTCGGTCTTGTGTTCACTGTTAGTGATTCTGAAGTAGAAATCGGGATAGGTGCTCTGTTCAACACAGTTTGGTGGATTTGCAGTTCCAATGGCAAGAATGTTAGCTGGACCTTCTGCCCTTTGAGCCTTTCTGATTTCAGCTACGCTCACCATCTTTCCTTCTTCTCTCAAATTATGCTTCTAATTATCAAATATATGAACTGAAATAGTAGAAGATATGACTTGCAAACTTGTTATGAGAAGAGAGGATTTTATATGTGTGTAAGGGTGGCTGGGGGAGTGGATTGGAGGGTAGCTAAACATCACGTGCTTGGCTAATATGCCTCCAAACATTTCAATGTATAAAATATATATTCAATACAACAACCATTTACTATGACCAAAAAGTTTGGTGGCTGATCCGCGCATGACATTCAAGACCTTCTCTACCCTCTTATTTAATTTTCCAAGCAATAATTGACCAGATTGTATGCACTTATTTGGAGATTCTTAGGTAAGCCTGCGTCGCAACCTGGGTACTCAATACCCCCTACCGATAACCAAACTAGTGGATTTTAAATGGATTCTAAGGTAAGAGTTTCGGGCTCGTTTAAATGGATTTCAAAGTTTTTTTTTTTTTTTTTGGGTAAACCAAAGGTTATTTTTATTTATAATGACCGTCTCATAATTTTTGTATATTTTGTTTTAATTGTTTTTAAGGGTTGCTTGATATCCATTTTGAATTTCTAAAATTTGTTTATATTTTTCGAAAATTACACTTCACCTTACCTATCCCAATTCGTTTATTTTCTCTATGTTTTAGCATTATAATTTTAATCAGATTATTTTTATCCGCTACTATTATAACATTGTATCTTTTTTGTATTACGTATATATTATAGAAAGTATTTACATAAATGGTTTATATTTATATTTAAAGTTTTATTTTTGTATTGTTCTTAGCTGATTTTTATGGTTTTGACCCATTTGGGTTTTTTACTCCTTTAATCTTTTAATGTGGTATTTGATTCAATGAGAATTATCAATGAGGGCCTCCCCCTACATCACTCACGATTCTTTTCTCTTCTTTTTTTCCCAATTGAATAACGGCTCCACCCCCTCCAACAATTACAGGATTGTACCAAGTGTAACAATTTTGTTAGACCCGTTACTTTAAAATTTCAGAAGACCATAAATTTTGATTCGAATATTCAAATCAGATGATTTTTTATTATATTTCACATAACTTTTTGAGATCTACGCAATGACACCTCATTTTGCATATTTTATCTTTCACAAATGTAATTCAAATTTGTGGAACTATTGTTGCAAATTTGAACTATGTTTATGGAAGATAAAATATGTCAAATGATGTGTCATTGCTTAGATCTTGAAAAGTTATGTGAAATTAAAAATAAAATATCTGATTTGGATACCTGAGTCAAAAGTTGTGGCCTTCCGAAGTTTTACATTAACGGGACTAACGAGATTGTTCCACTTGACACAATCCTGTGAGTGCCGGAGGGGGTAGAGGCATCACTTAATTTAAAAAAAGAATATGTGAATGATACAGGGGGAGGGTCGCAGCTCGCGACACTCAGTGCCCGTTAGGTCCCCTGCGACACTAAGTGATGTAGTAAGCCCTTAGGCTTAGGCTTAAAAATATGTTTTTCAACTCTTAGGCTTTGTTTGGGAGTTAGTTTTAGGAGGGGAAGGGAAGGAAATGTAGGGTTTTAGTAAGTCATTCCCTTGTTTAGAAGTTTAAAAATATGAGGGAAGGGAATTGAGGATTTTTCAAAATCCTCCAAAACCCTTCTCACCCTTAAAATTAAAGTTCCCCAATTTGGGTGGTTTAAGGGAGAAAATATTGAAAGTCACTTATCTACCATTAGCAATAAAATGTGAAAACTATATAAATATGAATCATTTTTTAAATGTGACATTATTAGAAAAGTCTCAAATACTGACAAAATTTATCGATGGAAAATATTTCGTCAAAAATAGTGATGAAATTTTTGACGAAAATCATATTACGTCGAAAATAGAGACGAAAAAAAATTTCCGATGAAACTAAAAAGAAATTAGAGACGGAACAAGATTTGGCCATAATCACTGACATAATTTTTTTCCAAAAAACAAATTCAGGCAAGATTCTTGATAGAATTTAAATTCGTCGAATCTGTCAACGGAAATATTTCATCAGACTTCTCAAGGAAAAATATTTCCGTCAAAAATTTCGACGGAACACATTTCCATTGAAAGTTTTCGACAAAAAATAATTTTGTCGTAAAACATTTCTGGCAAATTTTTTTATGATAAATATTTCCATCAACTTTTGCAATGGAAGAGATTTCAAAGGAAAATTTTCGTCGAAAATTATTTTTGTGAAAATTTGTGATAAAAATAGTTATGTAAAAAATTATGACCGATTTTTATTTTTGTCAAAATTTTTTACAGAATCTAATTCCGTCAAAATATTTCCCTCAAAATTTTGACAAAAAACCATATTCGTCGAAATTTTGGACGAAAATTATTTCTGTAAATAATTTTAACGGAAATAATTCGTCAAAATTGTTTACAGAATCTAAATTCTTTCAAAAGTTTTCGCCGGAAATATTTGCGTCATATCTTTTGTTGAAAAAATATTTTGTTAAAATTTTCAACAAAAAATATTTCCTTCAAAATTTTCGATAAAAACATTTCTATCAAAATTTTCAACAGACACATTTTCGTCAAAAATTTCCGACTAAAAATATTTCCGAAAAAAATTTGACGTGAAAACATTTTTGTAAAGAATTTCAACGAAAAAAATATTTTGTCAAATTTTTTTACGGAATCTAAATTTCGTCAAAAGTTTTGATAGAAATGTTTCCCTCAAAAATTTTGTCAAAAAAATTTCCGTCAAATTTTCATCGGGACATATTTTCATCGAGAAATTTGGATGGAAAATATTTCGTCAAAATTTTTTACGGAATTTTTTTAAATCGAAAATATTTAAGAAAACATTTTCGTGAAATTTTTTGACAGAAACTAAATTCTATCAAAAATTTCGAGCGAAAATTTATTTTTGTAAAAAATTTCATCGCCTTTCGACCAAAAGTATTCAGATAGAAAAGTAATTTTTTGACGAAATTTTCATCGTTTGCAACGTAAAAAATTCTTCAAAAATATGATCTTTTTTAGTTGTGTGAAAACACGTAAATAATTTTGTTTTGAGATTTTAAATTTGATTATATTTTTAAAATATAATATTTATACTAATTTTAAAAAAAGAGAAAAATTGTGTAAATATCTTATTAACTCTCCAATTTCTCCCTTACCATTTTTTTAACTCCTAAACAAATGAAGGGAATACCTTCCAATTTCCTTCCCTTCCTTCCCCTCCCTCCTCCTTGGATCTCCTTCATTCCCCTTCCCTCCAAATTCCCAAACAAAGCCTAAATAATTTTCATTGATAAATACCGAAAATCAAATACCAAATTGATCTATTAAAATCCCAAAAAAAAAAAAAACCCTTTTCGTCAAAGAGCCTGATTTTTAATGTTTAAGGCTAATGTGTTCTGGCCAAATATTTGTGGTTTTTAGAGGAGTGGTTTGTTGATAAATAGATACTCCTAACTAGGCTTTGAACAAATGGGATTGAGTGATTCACTCAATGGTTCTCACTTCAGACATGAAGGAGATTCACCATGTAATTAACAAGTGACCAGTGGTTAATGAGTCCTTTTTATGCTTCCATAGACATATGGTAAGTGTTCTAATATTAGGATAAAATACGTTATGAGAAATTAAACAGTTGTTAAAGATGGGTTGTTAATCTGATATTTCTGGTCAAGCAAATATGAGTCTTTTCATCTTGATAACTCTTAGGGGGAGGGGAATTTAAAATCCAACATGTTCTCTTACTCTTCTTAACAAACACTTGTTTTGCTTCACCTATTTAAATTACATTTTCCATTTCTTTGTTTTAGTAGATATTACAAAAAAAAAAAAAAATAGAGGTATTCCATTTCCTTGTTTGGGAGTTAAAAAGATGGTAAGTGAGAAATTGGAAGGTTAATGAAATATTTTTACAATTTTATTCTATTTTTAATATTAATATAATTATTATATTTTAGAAATTAAATTAAATTTAAAATTTCTAAAAAAAATTATTTATGCATTTTTGCACACTACTAAAAAAGGTTATAATTTCGACAAAATTTCTACGTTACAAACGATGAAAATTTGGTCAAAAAATTACTTTTCTGTCAGAATACTTTTCGTCGAAAGTCGACGAAATTTTTATTGGATGAATTTTTTCACAATAATAAATTTTCTGTCGAAATTTTCAACGGTATTTAGTTTCTGTCAAAAGTTTGACGAAAATGATTTCTTAAATATTTCTGACGGAAAAAGATTTAAAAATTTGACGGAAAAAAGAATTCCGTAAAAAATTTTGATGGAATATTTTTCGTCCAAAATCTTCAATGAAAAAGTGTACGGATGAAAATTTAGACAAAAAAATTTTTGTCATAAATTTTGAGGGAAATATTTCGGTCAAAATTTTTTATGGAATTTAGATTTCGCAAAGCATTTTGGCAAAATATTTTTCGGTCGAGATTGACAAAATGTTTTTCGTCAAATTTTTTTCATTGAAAATTTTTGACAAAAATGTTTCCGTTGAAAATTTAGATAAAAATGTTTTTTATCAAAAAATTTAATGGAAATATTTTCTATCGAAAATTTTCGATCGGAATATGTTTTGTCGAAAATTTTTGATCATAATATGTTTTGTCGAAAAAGATGACAAAAATATTTCCTTCGAAAACTTTTGAAGGGATTTAGATTCTGTAAATAATTTTGACGAATATTTTTTTTCGTCAAAAATATTTCCAGAAATGTTTTTCATCGAAAATTTCGAAAAATATGGTTTGTTGTCAATATTTTGAGGGAAATGTTTTGATGGAAATTAGATTTCGTAAAGAATTTTGAGAAAAAAAGTTTCCGTCAGAATTTTTTAAAAAACTGTTTTACGTCACAAATTTTTACGGAAATATTTTGTCTAAAACTTTCGCTAGAAAAAATTTTGATACAAATGTTTTCCGTAAAAAAAGTTGACGAAAATGTTTTTCGACAAAAAATTTGACGAAATTATTTTTTGTCAAATTTTTTTATGGAAATGTGTTTCTTCGAAATTTTCGACAGATATATTTTTCCTTGAAAAGTCTGACAAAATATTTCTGTTGACAGTTTCGACGGAATTTAGATTCTATCAACAATTTTGACTGAATTATTTTGTCTGAAAAAATTATGTTAGTGATTATGACCATATTTTGTTCCGTATCTAATTTCGTCTTTAGTTTCGATGAAGTGTTTTTTCGTCTCTATTTTCGACGTAATATGATTTTTGTCAAAAATTTCTTCACTATCTTCAATGAAATATTTTTCGTCGATAAATTTTGTCGGTACTTAAGACTTTCCTATTAATGTAACATTTAAACATTATTCATATTTATGTAGTTTTCACATCTTAATACTAAGGGTAGATAAGAAATTTTCAATATTTTCCCCCTCAAACACCCCAAATTGGTGGAACTTTAATTTTAAGTGTGAGAAGGGTTTTGGAGGATTTTGCAAAAATTCGCAATTTTCTTCTCCCATTTTTTTAAACTCTCAAACAAGGAAATGGATTAATAAAACCCTCCTCTACCTTTCCTTTCCCTCGTAGAATCAACTCCCAAACAGAGCCTACGGGAACAATAATCGGGTTTAAAATATGCCCTATATTATTTGTTGTCGTGTATACTTCGCGATAAATACATAACTGAGGCAACACCCCACAACTAGCTTTCATATCTACAAACTTGACTACCCCAAGTTAACCTTGACCCAAAAAACTAATTATCCTACTATTTATGTTAGCGATACTAATGAGCAAAGAGGAACGAGCTGTGCACACTAATAGCACTGGTACATGCTTAGATAACACTATTAGGACTGCTTGGCCTTAAAAATCGAGGACTATATATGGTCTATT
Organism: Gastrolobium villosum; assembly: GCA_032173675.1. Lineage (NCBI taxonomy): Eukaryota > Viridiplantae > Streptophyta > Magnoliopsida > Fabales > Fabaceae > Gastrolobium > Gastrolobium villosum. The sequence goes on along the minus strand of JAVKPL010005496.1, from coordinate 3,829 downwards.
ACCTCCACTTTCATAGAAACCATGCGGTAACAAAAAAATATCCAGCCAATTTCGATTGGACTTATTTCTCCATTTACTATGTAGATTATCATGCGGCCAACCATGTAAGTGTAAGTCTAAGGAGAAAAAATCAATCCATACAGCTAGGTCAAGCAAATGACGCCAAATTGGAACAGCAACCTTGCAATCTCGCAAGACGTGCAAAATGTTTTCTTCATTAGCAGCACCGGCGGACCTAGGTTGTAACTTATGTCCGCAAGTGCGGACATAAGATTTTAGATTATAGTTTTTTTTTTTTTTTGTTCTAGCCATGTAGGTTCTTTTTGTCTCTTGATTCAATATTTATCTTAGAAGTAAATATCATTTTAAGTTCCTAACAAAAAATATGGTTTACACTTTAGTCTCTTATCAAAAATTAGTCTGGAGGAGGTCCCTAAAAAATTCAAAGTGGATCAATTTAGTTAAAATCGTGATCCTTCACAAATTCAAAAAAGACCTACATTAGTCTCTCAAAAAGACTAAAATGAGTCTACTTTAAATTTCATAGGAACCAAGTGATTATAATGGACTAAAGCGGGGACTGAATTTTTTGTTAGAACTAAAAAAGATATTTATTCTTATATTAGTTAGCAACGTACAGAGATAATTAAAATAACGTAGCAATACAAATTGAGTAGGGAGAAAACTTATTCTTCCACCCCTGTCACGTACTCATTCCCATGATTTCTTCATCCTTTGTTATGGAAGTAAGCTGGTTCGAGCGTTAATTTAAACTTTCTTTATAATAAAAAATTCGAACCCCCACTACTGAATGTGCGGACATAAAAAAAAAATTCTGGGTCCGCCACTGATTAGCAGGACATTCTTTATAGTGTTATCTCCATGATTCCATTCGCCTGTATAAGCCTTACAAGAGTTATAAGGAATTTTATTGTTGAGTAACTAACCTCATGAAGGATTGTATCTAGATGTGGCAATTTGGGTTGAACCTGATGGGTCAACCTACCAAAATGGGGCGGGTTGGGTTACACTTTTCAACCCACCAACCCACCTCAACCCGCCCTGCTTAGTGTGGATCAAAATGGGTTGGCGGTGGGTGGGGACAGATTGGCCCGTGGGTCAATTTCTTTTTTTTACTAATAAGTCGTATTTTATTTGTCACTAATCTTTTGTGATATGAAATTTTTTTTATCTTAGTACTTCCCTAGAAAAAATAAAGAAGAAATTTTTTATTTATTACAAAGGTTATCCATATATTGTGGTAAAAATAAATTCCTAAAAAATATTTGACTGAATATTAGTATACATTTGGATTTAAGATTGGAAAAAAATAAAGAGATTGTGAAATGAAAATAAGAAATATTATAAAATTAATAAAATTTAATTTATTTTAATTTTTAATTATTTTTTATTTCTTAAGTGGGTTAACCAGCCAACCTACCACAAAATGAGATGGGATGGAATTTTCAACCCATATGAAAATGTGGCGGCAGGGCGGGCCGACCTGACCCATTTTGTCACCTCATTTGTATCCTGTACGGACCATGCCATCTCAATAAAGCTTTCCACATGGAGCTAATTAAACAATAATAATATGATAATATTCACATACTTTTCAAAGGTTCATGTTTTGATCTTTCTATATATTTTTTCTTCACTTTTATTTCTCTATTTCTGTATTTCTCTAGCTTCAATTTATAACATGTTTTAAACGAAAATCATTCTCTTATGATCTTGGAAAAGAAAATCTCTCATGAAAAAAAAAACTATATATTACAAGTAGTATATAATTATAATATTAAAGTTATTTTTTCTCTCTTTCCTCAGACATTGTCGGCTGACGTGGCGGATAGAGAAAAATAATTTTACGATTATAACTACATAAAAATATTTATGCATTTACGGCAGATAAGTTATCTACATTTATTCTTAAAACGACATCGTTTTGGGATTGAAAGATTAAAAAATTATAATTATAAAGATTATAATAACCTTAAATAAATTAGAATTACAAAAACACAATGATTTCTGCCCCAAAACGACGTCATATTGGGCTTACTGCAAAAAATATGAACCCTTATAATTATGTACTTCCCATAGTACATAGTTATTTTTTTTTTCAAGAGAAAATTCTTTTATGCAAATGAAAAAAATGGAACCCTATTTTAAATGGGGTAGGATATTGTAACAACCAAGTTGGGTTACTACCAATATTACTTACCAATAATTTCACCATTAGATTGAATTTTTGATCCGACGGTCCTAATTTGATCCTTATATACCTCCTCTCTCTTCCCCCTTCTCTCTCACTATATAATCTGCCAACAGTGAAAATTAAGACCATCACCACCGCCGCGTCGCTTCAAATTTCTTAATAATATAAAGCCATTTGATGTTACGACTCTACGAGTCAAAATTCAACTAAGCTTGTTTGAAACTTTTTATAAAGAAGACCCAACATTCAATTAGATTATGACTCTACCGCCCCTGCCCAACCTCAATCAAAATATTAGAATTCTTTGTCGATGTCAAACTAGATTGAGAGGGGCAGTAGCGAAAGAGTGTGGCGGCGCGACGGTGGTGATGGGCAGCTGCACGGCGTCGACGATGGGAAGCGGCATCAGGGATGAACGACGGTGGCGACAGATTGTATAGTGAGAGAGAGAAGTGAAGAGAGAGAATGGGAAAGAGAGAGAGGTATATAAGGATCAAATAAGGACCGTCGGATCAAAAATCCAATCTAACGGTGAAATTATTGGTAGTAACTAGGGGTGTAAATGGGTCAGGCCGGCCTACAGGGGCCTACGGCCTGGCCTATGAAAAGCCTGGCCCGGCCCGACCTTCGAAGTAATTAGACCAGGTAAAGGCTTGTATGCGAGCCTATTTAAAAACAAGGCCGTAGGCCAAATTAAAAAAGCCTGGCCTTTTGGCCTATAGGCCGACCTATTTCAATTTATAAATAAAAAAATTGTTTTTTATATAATATTATTTATATTCTAAAAATTATTTTTTATATAATATTATCGTGCTAATTTAGTCGAGGAGACTGTCGAAACATTAATTTAATCAAGGAAATATTGTTATGAAATAAATATGATTTGAAGAAAAAAACAAAAGGTATAAATTGCTTCTTTAACAACTCATTTGAAATTGTTTATATATTGCAATTCTTAATGTAAACATAGTGAAATGCATAACTAATTTGATTTTCTGATTTTTTACTTGCAGGTTCGAAAATATAGTGGGAATAATCAAGCTGAAAGGCTCACTTGAAGATTGTGATGTGCTAAGAAAAATTCAATCTTTGTTGTCATGATTTTTTATAATCTGTATTCTTGTTAAAAAAAATTGTCATAGACTTTTTATAATTTGGACCCATGCTGGAAATATTGCTTAATTAATGAGATATTTTATATTTATTTTATTTGCAATATGGTAGGCCTAAAAGGCCTCATAGGCCATGTAGGCCTTTTCTTTTTAAATAACAGGGCAGGCTTGGCCTTTATAATAAGCCTTCGATAGGCTCGTAGGCCAGATAGGCCGACCATTTTATTATGCAGGCCTAGGCCAGGAAGGCCAAAGCCTTGTCTGCCCTGGCCTATTTACACCCCTAGTAGTAACCCAACTTGATTGTTACAATATCATAACCTTTATGGGATTATATAAATTGCGAGATTGAATAATTAAGTTAATCTCATCTTTTATTATTAAATGATTAAAATAATATTAACATTTTATGGAAAAATATCTAATTTACATATTTATTGTTATTAAAAAGTAAATTAATATCAATTTCATTTTAAAATAAATTCATACCACTTTTTATCTT
>JAVKPL010005495.1:0-10884 GCA_032173675.1 Gastrolobium villosum | reverse complement strand
TTGTGAAACCAGAAATTCCCAAATTTGCTGTAATTAGTGGAATACGTGGCATACATGCAAATAGTATAAATAGATAGCTATATGTAATTGATTACCGTGCATTGAATGCGGTTACTGTTAAGGATGCTTTTCCAATTCCTACCATAGATGAGCTACTAGATGAGCTGTTTGGTGCAAAAATATTTAGTAAGCTTGATCTAAGATCGGGTTATCATCAAATTCGGATGAGAATAGAAGACATACATAAGACTGCATTTAGGACTCATGAAGGCCACTATGAGTTCAAAGTAATGCCATTTGGGCTAACCAATGCACCGGCCACTTTTCAAGCTTCTATGAACAAGATTTTTCGTCCTTACCTGCGCAAGTTTATTGTTGTGTTTTTTGATGATGTCTTGATCTATAGTACTTCTTTAACCGTTCATGTCCATCATTTGGAGATTGCCTTGCAGTGTTTACTACAGAATTCATTTTTTGTGAAATTAAGCAAATGTGAATTTGGTGTTGAAGAGATTGCGTATTTGGGACATGTTGTGACAGCAAAGGGAGTGAAGGCTGATCCAAAAAAAATCTCAGCAGTGATTGATTGGCCTGTTCCTCAATCGATTAAACAGTTGAGAGCTTTTTTGGGATTAAATGGGTATTATCGAAGGTTTGTAAGAGGATATGCTTCGATTGCTCACCCAATCACTGAGTTGTTGAAGTCTGACAAGTGGAATTGGAGTCCTGCAGCTATGCAAGCCTTCACAGCATTGAAGGAGGCGGTTTCATCCACTCCTGTCTTACAGTTACCTGATTTTGCTTCTTCGTTTGTGATTGAATCTGATGCATCCAATTTGGGAGCTGGAGCAGTATTGTTACAAAAGGGCAAGCCTGTTTCATTTTTCAGCAAGAAGTTTGGCCAAAGAATGGCAGCCACTTCTGCATATGTCCGCGAGCTTTATGCTGTGACAGAAGCCATTAAGAGATGGCGTCATTATTTGTTGGGTTCTCATTTCATTATTCGGATTGATCATCAAAGTCTTCGTGAGCTTTTCACACAAGCAATACAAACTCCTGACCAACAGAAATATGTGTACAAGCTTTTGGGGTATAACTTCACAATTGAGTATAAATCTGGTATTTCAAATGTGGTTGCAGATGCCCTTTCTCGACAATTTTCAGAAGAGGATACTGCTACTATTAATGCCTTACGTTCGGAACCATCTTTGGAAATTTGGCAGAAGATTCGGGCAGAAAACACAGTGGATCAGGAGTTACTAGCTTTGCACAAAGCTTTTGAGTTGGGTACTAATAAAGATCAGTCCTTGTGTATTAAAGATGGGATGATTTTTCAGAATAAAAAATGTGTGCTCGGCTCCAAGTCAGCATTAAAGGAGGTTTTATTGATGGAAGCCCATTGTTCACTGTTAGGTGGACATGCAGGTGTGCAGCGTACTTTTTTACGTCTGTCCACTTCATTTACTTGGAGAAATATGAGAAAAGATGTTAAGCAATTTGTGAAGGAATGTGTGGTTTGTCAACAAGTTAAAAGTTCAACACAATTACCTTTTGGTTTGTTACAACCACTTAGTATACCAGATGCAATATTCGATGATCTTACTTTAGACTTCATTACTTCTCTGCCATGTTCTAATGGTTATACTACCATTTTAGTTGTAGTTGACAGATTATCCAAGTATGGTCATTTTGGGGCTTTGCCATCTTCTTATACAGCTGCCACTGTTGCTCATCTTTTTTGTAATATGGTAGTGAAATTACATGGATTTCCAAAGTCTTTGGTATCGGACAGAGACCCTGTAACAGCCCGTTGTACACCGGTATTGTTAACATTGATTATGATATTAAGCGCAGTTACAATCACAGTGATTGGGTTAATTAAATTACGGGCAACTTTTTTTTTCTTTTTAACATCTTTTACAACATTTAAAAGCACTGTGATCATAACTCAAAACTTATTGCGGAATGATTAATACCAAAGCCTAATACCACACACTCTTTTGTTTAGAGGTTGCCAAGTGACTCCCATAAACCAACAAGGCAAAAACTCGTTCTATCCATTTTTTATCACTAAATGTCTTAACCCTTTTTATTTACTCCAACAAATTTTAAACCTATCAAATGCTTCTCATTTATTAGTATGTTATAGATTTCTTCGTCAGCTACGCGTGGTTTCAAACCGCGCACAATTTGGAGCTCTGTAGCTCAAGTTATGCCAATTTTACTAACTCATTTTTTTTTCGCACGACAGGGCGCTTAAGCCCCCATTGGGCGCTTAAGCCCCCAACTTGGGCGCTTAAGCCCCCATTTGGGCGCTTAAGCCCCCAGCGACAGAGGGTTTTTCCCACTCACAGGTGCATCAGGGCGCTTAAGCCCCATTTGGGCGCTTAAGCCCCATTTGGGCGCTTAAGCCCCCTCAGACAGCTTCCTGCACTTGTGCAGGAACCACTCCAGGGCTGAGTTCCCGACCTTCTACCGCCCCATTTCTAAATCCGATTAACCCCAAATTTTGACATGACATAGAGGGTAACTCCACCTTCAAAATGGTGTAAGGCCCAATCCTATTGGACCACAGTGGAGGGAGATACATTCTCCCAAAGTTTGCTAAAAACATGTCAATTCCCCGAAAATTGGCCAGAGTTCCCTTTGTTTTTACAACGATCCCCAATCTTGCTAATGCAACCTAAAACACATATAGGTATATAAATTCTCATGGGTGGCCCACACAAGGACCAACAACGCCTTGGGGAACTTACAACCCATCACAGTCCATTTACATGTACAATATTCATAGATTTCAATCACCAAAGTTCTATTTCATGCTCCTATTAACCATACAAATAATCAATTCATAATTTAGGCTTCAAGCCCTTTACATTACGTTCACATACTTCCAATACATCATAGGTGGCTATGGACAAGTCCCATGCTCACTCAAAATATACAATTATCCAAGTCATGAATAATAAGCATTAAACAAGACTTAGTACACAATCATGAACACTACAAAAGCATGGCAATAACTTCATGCAATATGTTCATGACCTAAGTCTCAAAATACTAATGTCATGCTATGTGCAATCCATATTCCTCCTCCAAAATGTCATGCAATCCCAATGCACTGCATGCAAATCCACTGTCCCCTAAGCGGGCTTCTTGCCTGAAGCTCCTCCCGGCTCATAGTGACCTGAAATGTGGTCCCCCAAACACGGGATGAGATATACGGATATATCTCAGTAAACCAATGGAGCTAGAGGCTCTCTCCACTCCATGGCTCACTCAAATGTATAAATATGACATCATGTAATATGCAAGCAATACAATATCACCATCCAACTGGAGACAACCCGAGAACATCCACGCATGGATTCATGTTCAAGGACTCCATCATATAACTCCCGAGACAATCCTAGAGCTTCTCCCATGGTTGAGAAAACTCCAAGGCCAACCCAACCGGAACTCCTCAAGAGACCTATCCGGCGGATGTCCCACGTTTGGCTCATCCTGGTGTCGCTCCCATGAGTCGACCCCATGGCATACCCAACTGGCACTTCGCCATCGAAATGATCCAGCGGATGTCCAAACCCAACACACGTCAACTGGCCAGTGACCAAACAATTTTCACACAATCCAAGCAATATGGCATACAAGCACATAATCACACAATGCCATAAACACAAAATCCAACCACAACCTTCCACTAGGTGTGGTGGAGCACATAAGGGATTAAACCCAAGTTCCAAGGGTTTACCTCAACACTTAGCCAATCCGTTCCAAACGTATGCTCCAAATCAACCTTTCACAGTCACGTCCGTGTGAGGCACCCTACAACAATCATCAAATCCAAATTACACCACACCTCAATTTTCATGAAAATTCCTCAAATTTTCCTAAGTTAAAAACCTAACTTTTTCACCAAAAATTATCATAGCATTTCTAGCTTACAAGCATGATTCTAAGGCCTTTTCATCTAATAGCATTTTTCCATTTGGGCTCTCTATCATCACACATCTAAAATTAAAGGTTTAGAGCATAAATTCCTAGATCTACAAAATCAACCACAAAAATAAGTGTATGCTCACCACCAAGGCTCCACTAAGCCAAAGGAAGGCCAAAACTCCAACAAAACTCCAAGAACACAAGTGGGTCGGATCTGTTCTTGGCCAAAAACGAAGCAAATAGATGGATTCAAGGCTTGGGAGTGTTACCAATGGATCTAGAAGGTTGTTTACAATAGATTTCAACACCAAAATCAAGCGATTTGGTGAAGAAATGAAGAAATGGCAAAATGGAGAAGAAATGGTGTTTTTGGTTGTGAATGGTGGATCTTCACGGGAAAGAAGAAAGAAAAAGGGGGAAGAAGGCGTGGGGGTGAGTGGGCCAAGTGGGTTTTTGGTCCCACGGGTCCCATACGCGATCTAACTTTAATCCCGATAAAAATTCCGATCATAAATTCTTAATCTACATATTTTTCCAGTCCATGACATATTTTTATTTCTCCAAAATATTGATAAAAATTTCACACCTATCGGTACACTCACACCACAGTATTTAACACTTAAAATTCACTATTCATCAATTTTTCCCAAATTTGCCTATTCACTCAATTTTCCGCCCTGATTCCATTTCCAGTATTATTTTTGTCATATGAAATCTCTAACTCAGTATTTATGCCTCAGAACACACGGCTGGTCAATTACCATTTTTCCCTTTTGCCCATTTTGGCCATAATTCTTGGATTTTCACTAATCCATCCATTCTGATTTCTCATTATAATATTAAAATACACATTTAAATATATGAGGTGTTATATTCACCCCTCCTTTTAGAAATTTTGTCCGCAAAATTAAATCATACCTGCTCGCTAACTCAGGATACAGCCGGAGAATCTCGTCCTCCCGCTCCCAAGTAGCCTCCTCAGGTGTGCGGCCTTCCCACTGAATCTTCAGCATGGGAATAATCTTACTTCTCAGTCTCTTTTCACTGCGGTCCAATATGGCAATAGGACCGATGGGAGTCTTCAAGTTCTCCCTGATTTCAATATTATCCGGCATCACCACATGTGATTCATCCGGAACATAACGTCGCAACTGCGACACATGAAAGACATCATGTAAATTAGATAATTGTGGGGGTAAGGCAAGCTGATAGGCCACCAATCCTACTCTTTTCATAATTTGATATGGCCCAATGAACCGTGGACTCAGCTTCCTCACACCCAACGCACGGCCAACACCTGTGACCGGAGATAACCGTACAAAAACGTGGTCACCTTCTTCAAATTCCAGCGGTCTATGCTTATTGTCGTAGTAACTTTTTTGCCGATTCTGTGCCTGTTTCAATTTTTCTCTGATCTTTTCAATTTGCACTGTTGTTTCCTGCACAAAATCCGGACCAAATCTTTCTTTATCGCCTACCTCAGTCCAACAAGTGGGCGTTCGACACCTCCTGCCATACAAAACCTCATACGGTGCCATACCCAGACTGGAATGAAAACTGTTATTATAAGAAAATTCCACCAATAGTAAGTACCTATCCCAGGCATTACCCTGTTCCAGTGTGCAAGCTCTCAGCATATCCTCAAGTGTCTGTATGGTCCTCTCAGTCTGACCATCAGTCTGTGGGTGATAAGCAGTGCTCAGTCGAAGCTGAGTGCCAAAAGCCTACTGTAAAGCTCCCCAAAAGCGTGAAGTAAACTTCGGGTCCCGATCACTGACAATGCTAATCGGTATACCATGGAGTCTAACAATCTCCTTTACATACAACATAGCCAACTTCTCTGTGGTGAAATCCACTCGTACTGGTAGAAAGTGTGCAGACTTCGTGAGTCGGTCCACAATAACCCAAATCGAATCATAACCAGCTTGAGTTCGCGGCAATCCAACAACAAAATCCATCGAAATACTCTCCCATTTCCATTCAGGTATATCCAGCGGCTGAAGTAATCCAGCAGGTTTCTGATGCTCTATTTTCACTTTCTGACAAACCAAGCACTTAGATACGTACTCGGCAACATCCCTTTTCATCCCAGGCCACCAGAACTTAACTTTCAAATCTTGGTACATTTTTGTGGCACCTGGGTGGATAGCATATTGACCCTTATGGGCCTCAGTCATAACTTCCTCTGCAAGTTCCTTGGGCACAACAATCCTACCCTGATATAACAACAATCCCTGTTCATTAACAGATATGCCACTCTGGCCTTTCAAATATTTAATACTTTCATTGCGAATCTGAGTCTCTTTAATCTTCTCGTGCAGCTCGTTCTCAATCCGAGTCAACTCCATATCACACATTCTCCCTGCAAAGAAATCCGTTATTTTCATGTCACGAAATTGCTCAATTACTTCATTGTCCCACATCATCATATGAGATAAGTTGACAGACTTCCTACTCAATGCATCTGCCACAACATTAGCCTTTCCCGGGTGGTATTTCAGCTCAAAGTCATAATCTTTCAAGAATTCGACCCATCTACGCTGCCTCATATTCAGCTCCTTCTGATCAAACAAATATTTCAAGCTTTTATGATCACTGAACACAGCAAATTTCATCCCATACAGAAAGTGCCTCCAGATTTTCAATGCAAACACAATAGCAGCCAGTTCCAAGTCATGCGTCGGATAATTTTCTTTATGCGGCCTTAACTGCCTAGACGCATAAGCAATTACTTTTCCTTCCTGCATCAGTACGCTCCCTAAACCTTTCTTAGAAGCATCACAATATATCACAAACTCACCCTCCGGATCAGGTAGAGTCAACACCGGAGCAGTGGTCAATTTCTCTTTAAGTAGCAGAAAACAGTCCTCACATTCCTGGGTCCACACAAAAGGAGTATCCTTCCGTGTCAATCGGGTCAACGGTAGAACCATTGCAGAAAATCCCTGTATAAATCGGCGATAATAGCCAGCAAGCCCCAGAAAACTTCTAATCTCAGTCACAGTCTTAGGTCGTTCCCAGTCACTTACCGCTTCAATCTTGCTTGGATCCACTGCAACACCACTTGCAGAAATAAACGGCCCAAAAATTGCACCTCAGACAACCAGAATTCGCACTTAGACGGTTTAGCATATAATTTCTTATCCTTCAACACCTGCAACACAGTCCTCAAATGGTCGATGTGCTCCTCTTTACTCTTAGAATAGATCAAGATGTCATCAATAAATACAATCACGAACTGGTCCAAATACGATTTAAAGATGCGGTTCATATAATCCATGAATACCGCAGGGGCATTAGTAAGCCCAAAAGGAATCACTTGATATTCAAAATGTCCATATCTGGATCGGAAAGCTGTTTTAGGTACATCCTCCGGTTTAATCCGAATCTGGTGATATCCGGACCGGAGATCAATCTTCGAAAACACACAGGCATCCCTCAACTGATCTAATAAATCATCAATGCGCGGTAATGGGTACCGGTTCTTAATAGTCACTTTATTCAACTGTCGGTAGTCAGTGCACAATCTCATGCTACCATCCTTTTTCTTCACAAATATCACCGGTGCTCCCCACGGAGACACACTCGGCCTAATAAAATTCTTCGCAGATAGTTCTTCAATGTGTTTCTTCAACTCGGCCAACTCAAGTGGCGACATCCGGTATGGAGCCAAGGAGATCGGCCCCACACCAGGAAATAGGTCAATCGAGAATTCAATCTCTCTCTCTGGCGGAAATTCCGGTATCTCATCAGGGAATACGTCCTCAAACTCATTTACAACCGGAATAGTAGAAATCTCCTCCTTTTTGTCACCCACCATTCCGCCCAACAAGACATACCCCAAATCTCCAGCCTTCAAGGCTTTCACAGTTTGACTGACAGACAAATACAAAGACGGACAAACAGACGGCCTCTCGTGAGATAGCAACAACCTCTTTCCGCAGCAATCAATCATTGCGCAGTTCCGAGACAACCAATCCATCCCCAAAATCAAATTGACAGAGGCCAGGGGTAAGATAATTAAATCAATGGTGTAACCCCTGCCTAAATAAGTGAACTTCACATCCTCACAAATCCAAGTCGATTCACTAACCTTTCCTGTAGTGGTAGTAATACGCAACGGAGGAACCATCCGTGTTACCTTTAAGTCCAACGCCTTAGCCACATAGTCCGCCACAAAAGAATGTGTTTCTCCCGAATCAAACAACACAGATAAATCAACATTAGAGAGGAAAATTATACCTTTTACCAAATTCAGAGCCTTTTCAGTATGTTGCGCATTTGTAGTATAAACTCGTCCCACAGTAGGAACAGCAGCAGTAGGAGTAGCAGTAGTAGTAGCTGTCGGCAAGGCCTGCAGATTCGCAGCCTGCCCCAAAGAAGATGGACACTCTCTAGCAAAGTGGCCATTCCGACCACACTTAAAACATGCCAACGGACCAGCACCACATACACCCTTGTGGTATTTCCCACACTTCCCACATCGTGGGGTAAAATATCTGTCCGCAGCACCACCACCACCAGCACCAGGGTTTCCACCCCTCTTGAACTGTCCAGGAGGCTGCCTCACATGCAACCCCCTACCCCTGTTATTATTATTGAAACCTCCTCTATTAGTATTTCCAGAAGGACCAGGTGTCCTCTTAACATCTTGTTCTTTTACCGAATCAGATTTCGGATACCTTCCATAAACAGTCTCGACCCTCTTGCATTGGGTCACCAAATCAGCAAAGTTTCTCACCGCAGTATTAGACATCCTCTTAGCAATTTTCTCACTCAGCCCTCTTTGGAATTTAGCTGACAAGAACTCCGGAGTAGGTAGAGTACCTCCATAATTTGCAAATTTCACAAGCTCATTAAATTTTGCCACATAGGCATCCACGGTCATGACTCCCTGCACCAAACTATCAAATTCACCTTGCTTTGCCTCCCGAACATCGCGTGGAAAATATTCTTCATGAAACAGACCTTCGAACATTGTCCAGGTAATAACCTCACCCTGAATAACATACGGGCGAGACACATTGTCCGACCACTCTTGGGCATCACCCTCCAACATATAAACCGAATATAACAATTTCTGCGGATCTTGGCATCTCATCACTTGAAAAATCTTGTCCATTCCCCTCAACCAAGCAGTAACCTCCTTTGGGTCCCTTGACCCCAGAAATGCGGGTGGCTTATGCTTCCTGAAAGATATGAGCCTACGCTCATCATCGGCATTATCAACAACTTGTCCCGCAGCCCCAGTGGATTGGGCAACAGATGACGGATCAGGAACATAACTAGGGTCAGTAGTATGATGACTAGCCTCACCAGTGTGGTGACTAGCCCCACTCTCCCCCTGTTGAGGAGTAACAGATGGCGTCGGTGTAGGAGTCACCGTAGCCGTGTGTGGAGGTGAATTATCCCTCCTAGGACGATCTCTATCAGCCCTCATCTCAGCCATAAAGGCCTGCATCATATCCTGATTAGTCTTCATCAGGTTTTCAGTCATGTTTCTATTTGCAGCCATTTCCGCCTGCAGAGCATTCAGGACTGCAGTGACCGGATCCGGTGGCAAAGGACCTGCACCACGTGCCCCACGGCGACCACGCGCCCTACTCATGATATCTGTACATGTAACACAAAGGAATGAGTTGATCAGACCCACACTGAGGAATCACATATACATTAATCATAAATAGTTCACCGATAGCTATGGCACACAAGATACAACATACACAAACAATCAGATTTCCCTCACAAAACTGCTCTGATACCATAAAATGTAACAGCCCGTTGTACACCGGTATTGTTAACATTGATTATGACATTAAGCGCAGTTACAATCACAGTGATTGGGTTAATTAAATTACGGGCAACTTTTTTTTTCTTTTTAACATCTTTTACAACATTTAAAAGCACTGTGATCATAACTCAAAACTTATTGCGGAATGATTAATACCAAAGCCTAATACCACACACTCTTTTGTTTAGAGGCTGCCAAGTGACTCCCATAAACCAACAAGGCAAAAACTCGTTCTATCCATTTTTTATCACTAAATGTCTTAACCCTTTTTATTTACTCCAACAAATTTTAAACCTATCAAATGCTTCTCATTTATTAGTATGTTATAGATTTCTTCGTCAGCTACGCGTGGTTTCAAACCGCGCACAATTTGGAGCTCTGTAGCTCAAGTTATGCCAATTTTACTAACTCATTTTTTTTCGCACGACAGGGCGCTTAAGCCCCCAACTTGGGCGCTTAAGCCCCCATTTGGGCGCTTAAGCCCCCAGCGACAGAGGGTTTTTCCCACTCACAGGTGCATCAGGGCGCTTAAGCCCCATTTGGGCGCTTAAGCCCCATTTGGGCGCTTAAGCCCCATTTGGGCGCTTAAGCCCCCTCAGACAGCTTCCTGCACTTGTGCAGGAACCACTCCAGGGCTGAGTTCCCGACCTTCTACCGCCCCATTTCTAAATCCGATTAACCCCAAATTTTGACATGACATAGAGGGTAACTCCACCTTCAAAATGGTGTAAGGCCCAATCCTATTGGACCACAGTGGAGGGAGATACATTCTCCCAAAGTTTGCTAAAAACATGTCAATTCCCCGAAAATTGGCCAGAGTTCCCTTTGTTTTTACAACGATCCCCAATCTTGCTAATGCAACCTAAAACACATATAGGTATATAAAGTCTCATGGGTGGCCCACACAAGGACCAACAACGCCTTGGGGAACTTACAACCCATCACAGTCCATTTACATGTACAATATTCATAGATTTCAATCACCAAAGTTCTATTTCATGCTCCTATTAACCATACAAATAATCAATTCATAATTTAGGCTTCAAGCCCTTTACATTACGTTCACATACTTCCAATACATCATAGGTGGCTATGGACAAGTCCCATGCTCACTCAAAATATACAATTCATCCAAGGCATGAATAATAAGCATT
>JAVKPL010005494.1:0-10559 GCA_032173675.1 Gastrolobium villosum | reverse complement strand
GTGAAGTTTTTTGACGAAAAAGGATTCCGTCGAAAATGGATGAATAAAATAAATGCAAAAGATATTGATTTTGTGTTGTTTTTTGAAGCAAAATGGATTCCGTTGAAAACAGATGAATAAAATAAATGCAAATGAAATTGATTTTTTGAAGTTTTTCGACGGAAAATGGATTCCTTAGAAGATTTTTGCTGGAAAACGGATTCTGATGAAAATGGATGAATAAAATAATAGCAAAAGAATTTAATTTTTGTGTTGTTTTTCGAAGGAAAATGGATTCCGTTGAAAACGGATGAGTAAAATAAATGCAAAAGAAATTGTTTTTGCGAAGTTTTTCGACGAAAAAGGAAATCCGTCGAGATGCCCCGGATGCTTGACTTGGTGCCCCATGAGGTGCGCCTGCCTGCCTTCCCACACTCGCGTTGGGCTGTGCACCTGGTGCCCGCCAAGATGCCCCGGATGCTTGACTTGGTGCCTGGTGCACCTTATGCTTGACTCGGTGCGCCCTCGGATGCTTGACGGTGCACCTTATGTAGTAAGGTTGACATGGAGAATGGAACTATTACTCCATGTGAAGATTATCAGAGACAGAGATAGAGACCACATCTTCAAGCAGTTGCTGAGCTACCCGAGAATGGTATGGGGGATGATGCTATTCAGAGACCTCCAAAAAGACCAAGAATAAATGGAAAATGCCCAACCGAAATGTCAATTCCAAATGGGAAAGTTGATTTTGTTGCTCATCAATCCATAGCTTCAGAAGACATTGGTAGTAAGGTTGACATGGAGAATGGAACTATTACTCCATGTGAAGATTATCAGAGACAGAGACAGCATCTTGAAGCTGAGAATGGTATGGGGGATGCTATTCTGAGACCTCCAAAAAAACCAAGAATACATGGCAAAGGGCCAACTGAAATACCAATTGTTGAAGATGGGGAAGAGGTAGAGGTAGAACAGTTAAATAGCTTCAATTTCTCTAGAAGTTCCCTGCTAGCACCACTTGGGGTTCCTTACTGCTCCGCAAGTGTTGGTGGGGCCCGCAAAGCATTGCCGGTGAGTAGCACTAGTGATTTTGTTAGGTGTTGTGACAATGGTAAGTCATTTAATACAGATACATTGAGAAGGCGCATGGAGCAGATTGCCACAGCACAGGACCTTGGAGGAGGTGTTTCGATGGAATGTGTCAATCTGTTGAATAATGCGTTAGATGTGTACTTAAAACGGTTGATCAGTTCTTGTGTTGATTTAGTGGGAGCTAGGTCTGCAAATCATTTACATGTGCAGAGTGCTGGTGGGCTGGCAGAACCTGAGCCTAAACACAGACCACAGTTCTTGGCATCTTTGCAAGATTTTAAAGTTGCTATGGAGCTAAATCCCCAGCAACTTGGAGAAGATTGGCCACTACTGTTGGAGAAGATTTCTATGCGATCCTTTGAGGAATAACACATTTATGAATAATTCTTGTTCCTAAGCAAAGACTGGGTCTGTTTCTTCTGGTTCTGATGGCCCGGCAATGCTTGTTGATCATCGGCTCACGTAGCCTCTATATGTATTTTTAGAATATGAGGATTGATTTTGAATTCAATAGTAATAACACGTCATGACACCAAATTTCTCCAATACATAAAGTGTTTTTTTTCTTGTTTATTCACCATATAGCTCTACCCCACACTCGCTAGTCGAGTTTAACGGGGAGTGGTTTTTTTTTTATTCACCATATAGCTCTGTAAATTACACATCTCTTTCAGTTCAAATTAATTTTGTTGAAAATAAATGAATTTCTAATCATATGTTGGACTTTTAAATTTTGGCATCAATTTCTTGAACCACTTTCAAATTAACCGGTTTATTTTAAATTGGTTGGAAAAATTGAACCACTTCTATTATTTAAAATAAGGGTTTTCATTTCCTCCTTTAACATAACACAGCAAACTTTCCTACACACAACATTTTGGGGGGTCCACACATTTTAAAACAAAAAAAAAAAATATGGCACGCAAAACGAATCTCTATAACATTACACAATCACTTTTCCTACGACGTAATAAAATTAAAACCCTTAAAATAATCAGATCAATAACCCTAAAGTCACCGTCTAAGTCATTTCTCTATAGTCTCACTCTTCATTTCTTCTCCTCTTCAGCTCATGATTCATGAACCCTAAGTTCACCATCGATTAATAGGCACTAAGCTGCTCGTTCTCATCGAATAGGGAATTAGCATTTTGGGAGTGAGTAACTGAGAATCAGAAATTTCTTTTATAATTTTAAATTTTATAAAAGAAACCATGACTATAGAGATGATGCAGAGGCCCAATTGAGCTCAGTCCTTAGCGAAATTGATAGTAGATGGCTTTGCTTAAGGTCTTTTATTGTAGATTCAGGTATTTCTTTCTTGTTCAAGTTTTTTCTTCGTTTGGGGTTATCTTCTAGGCATTAAAATTCATAAACATTAGTTTCATGTAGTTTATCTCATGTTTCTCCCGCAGAGCTGGTTGAGATTTTCTTTGTAGACACCACTCCTTACTGAAGGTATGCATAGATTGCCTTTTCACATGTTCAAATTGTGCGAAATTAGCCTACATTGTCAGATAAATCTAGTATTTTACTTTTTATTATTAGGCACATAATATCTAAATTTGCTGCTGACAGTGTTACAGCTGAGAAATTATAGTTGGGAGGATTTTAAATTTTAATATAACTATTTAGGAGGGAAAATTTAAATTCCGTGTATTTAGATTTCTGGGTATTGAGAAAATCGTGTCAATCTGTGTATTTTTTTTTAGCAATTTTGTTGCATTGAGCTGAATTTGAAATGTCTTATTCAATGGAAGGGAAACTAACAAAAGGAAAGAATTCTTTTTGGGTGTTATGGAAGGCTTATGCTCCCTCCCCCTTCTTTTCAATCCATATTCTTTTTTCTCTTCTAGCAAATTCGTCTTTTTTGTTCCATTTTGATTTCGAGAGTTAGGCCGTTACTACATTTAAAATAAATTAATTGTTGAGAGTGCCAAGGCAATGATGTATTTGATCCAATGTTTTAATCATGCAATTCATGGCAAGTTAGGAATTAACATAAGGATGGGTTTGTTTGGCCTTTCATTTGGGTGCATTGATTCATCTCACGTAGAAAATCTTCTGATAATATGGACCCTTATGTATGACGTGATTAATGTTTTCAAACTCAATCAGTAATTCTCTAATTCTATTGCTACCCTTTTTATCCACTTAAGCATATTATTCTGCAACTATTATATGACGGGGTCATGCTGTGGCAGTGGCTATTTATTTACTGCAAGTTTTAGGGATAAAAGGTATGGACCCAATCTTAAAAGAATCATGGGAGTGATCTTAAATCAAACGTAGTCAACTGAGGCTATCTTTTGTGACTTTGTCTGAATCATTACCTTGTTGCCCATGTGACTACCGTCTTTCCCATTAAACTTTAATAATGTCATCTGTTTACTGTGATTGAAGGATTATACCTCTACACAGTTACAGAGAGTAAGCTTTTGGTGGATACTTCAAGAGGATAAACATTACACATCAATGTAATTTTTATTGTTATATTTGTACTGTAACTTTTTTATATGTCCAATCTTAAACTGACTTTATCCTCATTGCCTCATGCTAATTTGTGGGTTCAGATAATTTAAGGGAGGTTGTAGGCAATTACACATAATGTGGATTTTTCTTTTTCTTTTTTTCTTTTTTCCCTCTCACTTGAGTCATTGGACTATTAATTAATCGGAAGATAAAGGCTCGTCAGTATACTGCAACTAACAGTTTTTTGTTATCTACTTCAAGTTATTATGTTATTGTCATGCATGATTTTGAGAAAATTAACAAATCATTTTCAGTTTATTGATCAAAATGCATGTAAGGTGGAATTGTAATCTGCATAGGAGTTTTGTATTCATAACAAATTAAGTTTGTTATGAGTTAGAACCAATTATCTCATCCTTTTGGTGACATTTTGGAATTTGCAGAACTCCATTTTCTAACAGAGCATAAAATGTAACTTGGCATTGTAAGAACTTTATTTATTATTTGGATTCTAACTTATTTTTCTATTGTATTTCTTTACATGCTTGTTCCGGTCAGCTTCTGCCTTTGCACCAATAGCAAATCCTACAAATTGTCCTTGGGGAGAGAAGGCATTCACAAATTATCTAGGTGACAGAACGAAAGAGAGGTGATACTTACACTAATTTATGCACATGTTCATATATGTTAGGTATAATAATATTCTGACTAATAAACATGCAGTTGCGGAACTGGTATATTTTAAAGTTGAATTAAAATGTTTTGGTGTTTTGTTTTAGCTTAATTATGACAAGTGATGTTTTAGTATAGATTATAGAACAAACAAAGAAGAAATCAACAACCCCCTCCAAAAAAAAGGTAAGAGTACCCACATATTGCCAGCAATGCAGCATGATATATATTATTATTATTTCACAACTCTTTTATTTTAATTCATTCTTATATAAAATGTTCTATTCCTTTTGTAAACTTTTGATGATTCTACCTTATTGGGACTGCAGCTGTCAACATCCATGCCCTTCCTGCAGCAGCATCTAGTCAAAGTTGTAAAAGAATCTTTTCAATTTATGCAGTTTATTCAGTAAACTATGAAGTTCTTAAACACTATTTAAAGTTTAAAATGGTATCTTATGATTGGCTATGCCTACCTTCAGAGAAAAGATAAAGTAGATTGGAACTGTTAACCAACTTGATAACTGAGTAACACCAAATCAATTGACTGACTGTATTTTCATGTTCTGCAGGTCTCTACAGTCATGACGTGCTGTTTTTCCTGCTTGTAGCTTTATCGTTTCTCTTGATGACAATCGTGTAATTATGAGGGGCTTCCTTGTTAAAATGCAGCTTTCCTAGTCCTTCAACAAGGAGGGTTTTTGGATTGATGATATGGCAAAGTTTAGTTGCCATCCAAATGTGACCGGTTTTATGAGAAGGAGAAATCTCAATTGGATATGAAGTCCAATCTGTTTCTGATCTTAATTGATTCATGATTCTTGTGTGGTCGTGTAATAAAATTTTTGTATATAGGAAATTTAGAAAGCATAGGTTATACAGGAACTTATCAAGATTAAAATGTAAACTTGGATTGCAGTTGTATAAGGTTTTGTAATCATCATTTTTAAGTATTATAGGCATTTGATCCGGTGCTTAATCTCTCAGAAAAAAATGCTCTTTAATGGATTTTCTTATACCGGTAAAAGTTGAGAGCAAAACAATATAAATTATGATCATGTCAATAATGAATCTTTTGCAATCATCATCATGCCACGTTCTTGATGTTGCAAGTGTTAGCATATGGGTGTCCTAGAGACAATCTTTTGATTAAATAAAGGACACTAGATGTAGAACTTTGTTTGTCGCAAATAAATGAAAGCACTATTTATTCAGTTTCATATTGTGTCTTGATATTACTGTTAATATTATATGAACGAACTGGATAAACCCCTTGGAATAGAACAGGTATCTCTTGAGTATCTGTGATGAGATCATGATCATGAGGATTCAAGGATATTGCATGTCTATTCCTAATTATATGTTCCTAGTCTAGAGACACTGAGTTTGGGGATCAGTGATCTCGAGTAAGACTAGTACGACTTATCTACTTGTATATGGATACAAGGTGAAGACCTCATGAGCTGCAGATATGGAGATATCTTAGCTAAAGTCGTGGGTGGACCTATAAGAGTATAGCTCGCACTGAACAGACCCAAAAAGAGACTCTATGAGGAAATCTCACAGATAGTGTCATTAGAGTAATCTCTTTATGTTTGGGTATGTCTTTCCTTAGAGGAAGAACTGCTTATGAAACAAAAGCCATCGAAGCTCCTAGTCCGATAGTTCGCTCTGCACCTTAAGAAAAAGAGTTCCGGCATACTACTAATAGATTCTTTGGCCGTTTGCGATCGGAACAACCTAGGAAAGGTTGTCTGCCTACATAACCTACTTCTCATACCAAGAGAGCCAGGTATCAGATCCCTGTAGTTCGAGCCCTTTTTGTTAACCCAGTTCCTGTCTTTTATGTGGAATTCATTCCAGTACATTCAGTAATCTGGGGAAAGGGAATGGTGAGGAGGGTCCCTGCTTCTCGACCACGGCCCTCTCGATTGAAGTATCAAACGGTGCCGTCGGAAACAGATGAAAAAGTTGTCATAGAAAAGGTGGCCCTTGCGTGTAAGTTACATTCACAATATGGTCGATTCTGACGACATTGAATGGAAAGCTCCTAAGATGTCGGCTGTTCAATTGTCTGCAGCTATTAAAGTATTACGGTACGTCGTCCCCGGGTCTGGGGAAATGAATTTAGAACTGAAAGAATATACAATTTACCACGAGCGAGAACTAGAAACATAATAAGATAAGCTAGAATGATTTAAATAACGTACAAACGCGAAGAAAACCTCCTGCAATATCGGCCGTGTCCTTGGCTCTCACTCCCATGAATCAGATAGTGCCATACGTCCCACCATAACCTGTCCGATCCTCTGATGGAGAAGATCAGTCGCCTTGAACGGGCAGTTAATAAGTTGAGTAGGGACAAGTATGATGTTGCAGATCTTGAGAATCTCTCCCTATACCCCAAAGTCAGGCTTCCGTACGGTTTTCAGTGGCCAAAGATAAGTTATTGAGAAAGCGGGTTTCGTCTCATTTTCCGGAAAGCCAGTCATACTATTCCACTTTAGCTAAGCTAATGATGAAACAGGATCTGGATTTGTCTGCAGATGATGATGTCCACTCCTGGCTCGATGCGCTTAACGAAAGGGAACTCTCTAGATTCAGAAAGAATTTCCTTCGTAATTAAGCAGCATCCTTTAAGTGAGTAGGGGTGCGCCGGACTGCCGACGAATAATAGGTACCCCCACACCCCAGGCAGAGTTAGTGAGCCGTGTAATAGGCGACCATTTCGCGCGGTTCGGGGGGCACTTGAGTAAGCCGCCGGCGCCCGACTGCGTCTTGACCCCTATCCAATTTTTGGGCCAATTCCCCCTTCGTACTACCAAAAAATGAGATTCTTGCCGAATCCGAGTTTGCTGCTCCAACCATTACCAAACTAATACCTATTCTGTTTAGTACTTCAGGTGCTTCTGTTGCGTATAATGTAAATCCCGTAGCGGATCAATTCCAACGAGCCTTTCAAACAAGTACTTTTTGTAATCGACTCTATAGCTTCTTCAATAAACGCTGGTTCTTCGATCAAGTTTTGAATGACTTTCTAGTTAGATCGTTCCTGCGTTTCGGATATGAAGTCTCATTCGAAGCTTTAGACAAAGGTGCTATTGAGATATTGGGCCCTTCTGGTATATCGTACACATTCCGACGATTGGTCGAGCGGATAAGTCAACTTCAAAGTGGATTTGTTGTGCGAAGAGTGCGTTATGACCCGTGGCCGCCTGCCTGGTCTGGTGGGGGCGGCTCCTCCGTTGTGGGTAAACGGGAAACCCGACTCTACGAACCCGAGGAAAGGCTGCACAGCAGTAGTAGGGGCGTTAAGATCGGAGCTTTTTGTAGTGCTAGCAGGAATGCAAGTGAATGAATCCCATCCCCTAGCGAGTGAAGTGCTTACGCCCCTTTCGATTAGAGATAGGGGTGAAGCTGCTCGCTCGACTGTAAGAAGGAGAGGGGTAAAGCTAGCGCTTTAATAAGAATAGAAAGGTTAGGGGGCTGAGAAAAGCTTGCTGTCTACTTCTCGAGCCTTCACTGCCCCGTTCTGTAACTTCCCTTCTTTAGTCCGTCCACGAGGCTGTAAAAAGAGAGATAGGGGCGGCTATATAGCGGGAGTCGTTTCGGTTGTATGCCACGAGGTCCCTATGGACAAGGGGACAAGTGAATCATCGCTTTTGGGCGCAGGCAGCCCTCTACCATCCATCCCATTGCATTCCATCGTCTCCTATTGTACTGTACCGTACCAGACCAGATACATCTATTGAGTGAGAGAAAGGTAGCTTCTCTATAGATAGATTCTTCATTTTTGATATGGATAGGGATCCCCAGATTCCCGTCACTACGGATTGATTGTCTCTACCTAACTACATGGTAGTGGTCTAGGGAGCGCAATTGCTAGAGCACGGGAGAATGAAGAGTAATGATTTCAGCAAGAGCAGCCGGACGTAGTACTACTATAGTGAGTCCAGTGACTACTAGAGTAGAGTTGAGTCAAAAGGTATGGGATAGCAGCCTTTCCGAGCGAGCCTCTGGGATCTCCTGTAAACCC
This sequence comes from Gastrolobium villosum, assembly GCA_032173675.1. NCBI lineage: Eukaryota > Viridiplantae > Streptophyta > Magnoliopsida > Fabales > Fabaceae > Gastrolobium > Gastrolobium villosum. Next base: position 2,306 of record JAVKPL010005494.1, on the reverse strand, counting down.
CCATGATGTGGTAAAGGGAGGATATTAGGGGAAGCAGTGAGTGGAGATTCCCCTGCAGAGAGCCGGATGAGGGGAGACCTTCACGTCCGGTTCGGAGGGCGGGGATATCCCGACCCTACTATCATTATGCCTTTGCAATGTTACTTGGTTCAACTCTATTTGTGACCTTTTCTCGTATGTGGGACTCTCTATCTTCTTGGGTAGATAATCGATCGTCTTTCATTTGGATAGTTAGTTGTTTTTATAATTATAAGTCAAGTCAATAATAATAAATAATAATAGAACTGGAGGAGCGAAAAGCCTGGATGGCTTGGTAAGCAAGCAACCTGTTATGTAGGCGCCAACTCCCATTTCTTTCTCTTCTTTCTTTTTGAATGACAGTTCATCAAAACAATTGCTAGATCGAGCACGCGACGCGCATAGATAGTCTTAAGTTCAAGAGCGGGTTGTCTCCTCTTCAATCTACTACTTCCTTGCTTGCCTCGGCTCATTCGCTGTGTTACGCGAAGAAAGAGTTAGATCCGATTTGATATTCAAGAGATTCGGAGTAGTTCAAATAGAAGTAAACAGTTCAACTTATCCCAGGAAAGAAAGACTCTTTTTAAGCTTAAGAGAATGTCCCAGCTTGGGCTTAAGGTAGTGAAGTGAGCCATTAGCTCTGCTCTGGTTCCGCATCTAAAATCAGTAGCTCTGCTAAGGAATCAAGCATCCAATCCGATAAGAGCATCAAATACGAATCACGTCCGAGACGGGAGAAATAGCGTACGTAGTAGTAAAGAAAGCGCATAAACTCTTCGCAAATGGCACCATAGCCGCTCTATACTATCTAAAACAATTCTTTCTGGCCGCATGAAAGCGAAAGGAAGCGCCAAGAAATCATACATGCAAAAAGAGAAAGGGAATGGTTAGTGAATCCGAACATGAGTGGGATCGAGGAAGATAGGGCGTCTGGCTTCGAGGTTATGCAGCTAGAATTGGAGTTGCTACAAACTTGACTGCTGAACTCTGGGCTTGGGCTGTCCGTACTGGTCTCCGGATTGCCTTGGCTCGAAGCTTCGAAAAGGGATATTCGAAAAAAAAAGATAGGGCAGACTAAGACTAAGGTTGCTTTGCTTCCTTCACGTGAAAATGAAAAAATGGACAAGCAAATCGAAAACGAAGAACGAGGAATTGATTCTCTTCTGCCATCTAGTTTTAGGGGTCAGCCTCTCCCTCCTTCAAGCTAGGGATAAAAAAGAAAGTAAGGGAGAGCGGGCTAGACAGCGAGTAAGACAGCTAGGTCAATAGGAGCGAGCAATCCATCGAGTGGGAGAAAGACAGTTACACCAATCCCGTGATAAATCCTCTTTGTTTGAAGTTGAAGCGGGTAAGCAGGCCTTTCTTTTATTCAAGCTCTTGAAAATGTCAGGAAGTCAAATGGGAAATTTGATTGAGGAACTGAGCAAGCAATCCAGTGAGAGTCTCTCTCTTTGAAAGCCAACCCAGTTATCACGCTTTTTAAAGTCGGGATTTTAGGCACAAAAGCAGCGAATTCTCTTGCTGCGCTTACGCTTATTCCGACAACAGATTCATCGGTCACTGGATGCGTGCTAACAGAAAAGAAGAAAGTCCGAAAGTCATAAGGTAGGTAAGCAAGCCGCCCTGGTGCCAAGCGAATCGTTCTCTATCGAATCGTAGTCTAGAGCCAAATGAAAGTCCACTTGACTTGAGCAATAATAAGTCCATTTCCCACGGTCAAGCCTAGTAGAGCTCCTAGTCCGACAAGACTAGCAAACATGCTACCAGGCCTAGCTACCACAGAAAGGTTTCCCGATAGCGGAATCTATAGATGTTCCCATGGAGCGGTAACTAGGTCCAGTGCCCAAAAAGGGAAGCTTAGCTAAGATCTAGGGGGGAGGAGTAGAAGCTGCTATGCTAATGCCCTGGCCCAGAGACGACTTATATCTACATCCATCCTCATAGTAAGAAAAAGCCAGTGAAAGCTCTCTTCTAGGCCCTTATTCCCACAGCAGACTCAATAGTTGTAGTTACGGATTCTCCGGGCAGCCATATTTGCGTGGAATTACATCAGTACATTAGTTAGACGAGCAGGAGCGTATGTACCCCGATTCGCACCAAGTTTTCTCTGTCGGGCATGGAGAAAGCTCCAAGGATTGACCCGCTCTACAACCCTAATTCATCGTCATTGGGGCCGAAAGAAGAGTGTGATAGAAGCATATCAGTTTCAGCCTAGGGATCAGCCTATAATAAAGTAAGCGCGTATGCGGTCCGCCAGTCTTTGACTTTGAAGGCTGGTTTTCAAACGG